>PVHX01017698.1:0-39218 GCA_004024805.1 Geosciurus inauris | reverse complement strand
CACACCTGCCCCACACACCTGCCCCTCACACCTGCTCCTCACCAGCCCATCCACTCCGTCCTCCTTAGTATCCATTCAGTGTTAGAATAAGGAAAGCCATCCACACCTGCCAAAGGACTTCCTAGACCAGCAGGAGAGATGCACAAACAACCCAGAAGATGAGGCCACGCAGCGGAGGTGTCCTGAGGCGAGAGGCCAGCAGAGATTGCTGTGGGATCCCAAGGTGGCCGCGGGCCCAGGGCTGGGAGGCAGGAAGCCCAGGCCCAGAAGGCCATCCTGGAGTGAGGCAGAGAGGGGCAGGGTGTGAAAGACCCAGGAATCCATGTGTTCAGATGCCTGGCAGGGGCAGTGTGGTGTCTGGGAGGACCCGGAAGTGATTCTGTGTCTGGAGAAGCTCTGCTTCTGTAGGAAGTGCGGGGAGGCAGGGGGCGTTTGGGATTAGCCCAGGGTCTTTGACACCAAGTTAAGACGTTAATTCTGTGGTCGTCATGATCTAGCACTATGGAAAGACTAAGGGGACATAATCGAGCCAGCTTGTCCTAAAGACAAGGGTTTGGTGTGGTGAGACTGGGGGTGCGCTGGTCCCTCACGGGCTCTGGCAGGAAGCCAGGTGAGAGGAGATGATAGCCTGTCCTCGGGAAGTGGCAGTTAAGGGATACGATGTAGACAGGGTCAAGAAGAGTTAAGGGGGGAGTTAATCACTGATCAAAGGGGGCACAGGGAGCCCAGGAGGGTCTCCACACCTCTGGCTTGGTCAGATGGGTGGATGGAGACATCAGCACAAGTGTTAGAAGCAAATTGAATTTGAGTTTCTTTAGGGTCCACCAGTAGCTGCATGTGTGTCTGTGACCCCACTGACCGGGAGCTGGGGGCTTGGCTGGGGCAGCGTTACATGCAGGAGGAATCTGGTATTGTTAGCAAAGAGATGAACACTGAAACCATGGAGGAAGGTGAATCAGGAGAAAATAGTCCAAAGAGAAGAAAAGGTCCCCAACAAGACCCCCAGGAGCACTGGCTGACCCAAGAGCATCCAGGAGGTAGCTGGTGACCTTGAAGAAAGCGGATTCATGGGAACACGGGTGCTGGAGATCAGATCCAGGCAGGCTAAGAAAAGAGTGTGACATCAGGGAGTGAAGGCACTCAAAACATGCACCCCTGCCTAGGAGGTGGGGTTCGGGAGGGTGGTCAGGACAGCGTCCCTGTATTTTTCACTTTCAATAAGAAAGATAAATACTGAAGCCCTGGGAAAAGGGTATGTTGTTATGCAATCTGAGCTCTTCCTGGGAGGTCCCTGGGGGCCACCAGGTGGCCTGACTCCATGCAGATCACTTTGCAGCTTTAAGGATGGGGTGGTACTTACCTGATGGGGAGGGAGGCGACAGTGAGCTGTCCTGCTCCTCTCCTGCCTTTGCTGGACCTGGGAACAGACAGTAGGAAGAAGTCTTGAGAAGAATGGAGTTTAGAGAAATTGGACATTTAAACTTTCTTTTTCTTGTTGAGTGATCTGTTTCCATATTGTGCACAGCACACTTTGTCTTAATGAAGTATAATAAATGATTCCTTGGCTAAAAAAGGAGACATTGCAATCAGCACCCACAACAAGGACTTAGTAAACACTGGTAATTGCATTTATGTACAGATATGTTACAGGTGCCTTGTGACCCGTTTATACCTGCATGAAACTGTAATCTCACCAATTTCACTTCCTAGTACATCCCCCACTTTCCTTCCTCCCTCCCTCCCTTGGTCCCCTTTCTCTACCCTAACACTCTCCCTTCTACTTCTGTGGCAGACATTTTTTGTCCTGTTTCTCCTTCTTGATTCCACATATGAGAGAAAACATATGTTACTTTTTCCTGTGAGTCTGACTTATTTTGCTCAAAATTATGGTGTCCCTTTGTTTCCTTGCCAGTGACATAGTTTTATTCTTCTTTAAGGCTGAATAAAACTCCACTGTGTGTGTGTGCCACATCTTCTTCATCCATGTATTGATGGACACTCAGGCTGATTCCATAGCTTGGCTATTGTGGATTCTCTGAGATAAACATGGGTATTTTCATGGTTTGGGTGTGTCGCGTCCCCCAAATACTCGTGTGTGAGACAACGCAAGAAGGTGAAGAGGGGACGTGATTAGATTATGAGAATTGTGACCTAATCAGAGGATTGGTCTAAGGACATGGATTAACTGGGTGGTGGTCTTAGGCAGACAGGGTGTGGCTGGAGGAGGTGAGTCAGTGGAGGCATGACTTCCGGTTTTCTATTTAGTCTGTCTCTGCTCCCTGGTGGCTGAGTCCTGTGTCCTCAGCTGCTCTCCTCCTCCGTGCCCTTCCACCATGATGTTCTGCCTCATCTCAGGCCCAGAGCCACGGAGTGGGCAGATTATTGACTGAGAGCCAACATAAACTTCTCTCTTTAAGTTGTTTTTGTTGGGTCTTTCAATCACGGAGATGAAAAAACTGACTGAAACAGATATGCGTGCACCATGCTGACTTTAGTTCTTTTGAGTAAATACCAAGGAGTGGTACAGATGGGTCACATGGCAGCTCCAGTTTAGCTGTTGGAGGAAACTGCTTGCTGGCTGCTACAGTGGCCGGGCCCAGTTACGTTCGTGCCAGTAGCATGGAAGTCTCTTTTCCCGGCATCCTCACCAGCATTGACTGGTGGAAAGTTTCTGGAAGCTCGTGGAGTAACTTGGGTGCACCAAGGATGAGGGACAGGGTGCTGGCCCTGACATTTGGTGGGAGGAGGTGGAGAGGCCTGACCTCCTGCACAGCACAGAAAAGTCCTGCTCCCCCACAACCGTCGAGTTCCACTGGTGAAAACCTTCAGGAGCCTCTGAGCCCAGGGCTTAATGTCGCCGTGCACATGAGGACAATATTTCTGACACAGTTCTAGCACACTCTGATTTTCCAGGAGGGCAATTACTGAGTATACAAAGGGAGGAGTGTACTTTGTAGGAAATTGGCCAAGAATCATTCGCCATTTTGGAAAGCCCGCCCGGGGAGCCCGAGGAAACTCACAGACCCACTCAAAAGGGGCTTGTGGGCTGCGCCTGCCCCCCCGCAGTGCACCTGCCCCAATCCCCACCCCCACCCAGAGACAGGGACCTGGAGCTCTGGGCCTGCCCCTTCCTGCCCCGGCTGCCACACCCAGAGAAGGTCCCCGAGTGTGGGAGCCGCTGGTGGGGAGGACAGAGGGAGAGACCGTGTCCTCCGCCCTTCTGGAAGAGGAGAGAGCAGGAGACCCAGCCCCAGAGCCTGTGGACTCTGAGAATCTGAGGCTGAAGATGACTTGGGCCGGAGGAGGAAGCTGTGAGCCTGAAAGTGCATCCTGGGTCTGCTGAGGCAGAACTGGACACTGGGCGCAAGGGGTGCTGGCGACACCACCAGAAGGGCGCCTGGAGCTGGAGACGCCCCACCAGGAGGGAGCAGCACAGACCTGCACCCTCCGTGAACCCTGAGCTTGCCCTCGCCACTACCACCCTCCTGGGGCCCTGGGTGGGCAGCTGGGCTCACAGGTCCTTCTGACCACCGTGTGCGGCCCTCCAGCTTCCAGGTGGCAGGTGAGTCCCCTTCCAGCCCCCCTACCACCACTCAGGGGAAGGACAGGGTTTGGGGGACTCAGTTAGATTAACACATAGGGGGCCAGCACTGGGGGAGCAGTTGAATAACCCTGGACTGGAGGAGGAAGGACATCTACAGAAATGCCCCAGAGCCCCAGAGTTCCCCTCACCCAGACGGACACCCCATGTGGCTCACTTGATCTTCAGAAGGCCAAGGAGAAGGAGGCCAAGAAGAGACGAGGAGGAATTGGGGAGTCAGCAGCCTGGGTGGTCCCTGTGCTCCCGTGCCCTGGCACCAGGGTTGAGGGGACCACAGTGACCTGGGACCTTGCCTGCTGGCGGTCACTGGGGTTATCTGTTTAATGCCTGCTCCGGCCACAGACTTCTCAGGACACGGGTGTATTTGCAGGCAGGGGGATGGACATTTGGAAGTTAAGGCCCAGGAAATCTGTTCTCTAGCTGACAGCAGGCGCCATGCAACCCTCGCAGCTCATTCCCACAGCTTTGCTGGGCATCCTGTGATGACCCAAGCATTTTCTAGCACAGCCTCCGTGTGACAATTAGTAGCTCAGGCTGGCGATTGAACATCTCTAACTGGGTTAAAAAAGGAATATGTATACCAAGAGTTAAGGCATCTTGTTTTCTGAAACTTGAGGAGTCCTACACTTCTGCTTACCTACTAAGTAGCCAGGTTTTGTTCTATGCAACTTATAATGATTGGGATCTTGGGAAAATTTCTTTCTGATGAACAGAAATTTTGCTCAGTTTAGAAAGCACAAGTTGTGTTTACATAGGACGGTTCTCATTGCCTAAAGAGCTGATTCCTCAGGGGGCTTATTCAGACCTGACAATCACTGAGGGAAGGAGTTCAAAGACCACTCCCTGGCTTTTCTGCCCACCCTTTCCTTCTGTAACTGAGCCTGGACTATGGGTTAGAACTGGGACAGCGTTAATTAATCACCCATGACCAGCCCCGGGCTGCGTGCCGATTTGTGGTGGAGAAGGTGTGTGTTGGTTTCAGCCTCGTCCTAATGAGAGCCCTGGGGAAGTTTCTGGCCTTCCTGCTGCTCCTCATTTTGCTCTTGGGTATCAAACTTCTAGAAAATGGATGGAATCAACAATGTTTTCTGTTCTTTTTCTTTCTTTACTTTTGACAACAAAAATTAAAGCCAAAATTGAGTTCCCCTGTTTGCAGGTGCCTGTCTTGAGAGCATCCGAACACCATGGAGAAGATGAGCCTCTGCTCCTGCACGCATGCCTACCTTCCTGCTGCTCCACGGTGTCTTCTGACCTATGCTATCTTGCTTTTTGGTATGCCTCTGTATAAAGTGACCTAAAATGTATAAATATAAATATCTGTGCATGTATAACTTTTCACTTAATTTTTGAGACTGCTGTATTGAAGTCCAGGGTCTCATTTGATACACCCACATTGTCACAATAAGAAAAAACTTCATATTGCAATCCAGTATCCACATATATCTCCATCCCATTACTACTTGGGATGCACACTAAAAATTCATATGTTAATTCTGCACTGATTTTTAAAAAAAATCCTATTGCATAAAATTGATTTTATCACATAGTAATGGAATATAACCAAATCTGCAAAGCAGTGCCTCCCATTCTGCAGGGCACGGATGGTGCCTGCTCCTCTGCGGTGGTTCAGATGCCCACACACTTGCGTTGCAGGTTACACTGCTATTCAACGCGCTCTTGATGTTGAGGAGTATGCTCTTTACACAGGCAAACTCAGACTCTGCACTGTTCCCAACCATTAATCCTCACTTAGCAATGCAAAAATTTTGTAATTTTTGCAGATAAATAGCTTCTGTGGCTGTGATTAGGATGACATAGCGAAGTGCCAGGGTGACTTGTGGATTAAGAACATGAATTTTGAGGGATTTGTGTTTTAGTGCCAACAATTGTTAGATGGTCCATTTGGGGCAAATCTCTTTCTCTGATGTTTTTCTTATGCTCTTCCCAAAAAGCTAATGGTGGGCCTGGGTTTGGTGTTTTCTACAGCTGTTTCCGAGGCTTATTTCTGCCTCCTGCTGCCCATACCTAAGTATTATGTCAATTGATGATATTTGAATGAATAATAAAGATTCACAAATTTAAATAATTTTGTATTAATTCCAAAATTTAAAAAAAAATCTTCATTTCAATTAAAGGTACTGGTTACCAAAATCCCTTCACAGTTTGTATTCTACTAATGGGATCTAAGAGACTGAAAGTAAATGTAATAGTAGCAAAAGTGTAAAAATATTTCAGTAGATTTTAATACAAATATAAGTAGCAGTGTAGAAAATCAAAACATTATAATTTCACAAATGTTAAGTTAGTTTTCTTCTAAATATTCAAAACCATGAGAATTAAAACATGAAGTAACAATATCAAATATTCAAATAAAAAGTTAGAGATCACTGAAATTTTAAATTGAGTTTTGTTTTATGACAACTTATGACATGATTTTAGAGCTCAGTATCATCGGTCACTGTGTTAAAGCACCTGCTCTGCCACAGAGGACAGTGCCCTGTCCACTCCTGTGCACAGGAGCTGTGCACCGCTCCATTGGCGAGGTCCGGCTGATCTGTGAAGACCTTCAGAAGCAGTGAGAGCACGAGGGCCAGAGGGACAGCGGACTCAGAAAGCCCCTGATGCCCCGTGGCACCTGACGCAGGGTCGGGGTAGGGGGCGAGGTCGTGACTATTGCTGGCCATAATTACTAATGGCCGGCAGGGTTGCCAGCAGCTACAGCGGCGACTCAGCTTTTATTCTGTGGTCTTTTGATTTTCCTTTGCTCTCATGTTGGGAAATCACTTTGGGCCTCGTGAAGTAAAGGCGGCTATTCTGTCACGCCCACGTTTTGACGTTAAGTCTTGTTTCTAAACCCCGTAGGAGGTGGGACCCGAAGCTTGAAGGGGTCTCTGCGGCTGTCTTGACCTGGAGAAACGAGCCCTGGCTGGACAGGATCACTCCTGCGGTCCTCGCAGTCCGAGGGCTGTGGATTTAGCAGGCTCAGCCCCCTCGAGCCCACCTGTCCTGGTGACTTGGACCCTGGATCTTGGCCTGTAATCTCAAGGAGAGAAGTGCAACTGCAAATCAGAGTCTCCTCCAAAGCCTCGTCTCTTCTGAGCTGACGGGGCCGCTGGGTCAGCAGCCCAAGCTGGACAAGCCAGTGGGGCTTTCCTTGTCCATCAGGAAGTTTGGCTTCCTTGTCATTCACTGAGCGGAAACTGGCAATGGCCACCTTCTCTGTGACTTGGATCGTCAAGGTGGGTCTTCTGGAAATGTGGATCAACGAACAGACCAAAAGGACTGGCGCCGGCCAGGAAGGTTCGTGTTTGTTTTCGTGAGGAAAGCGCCTCACACCAACCATTGCAAGAAGGTTCGTTGCCCTGGGGTCTCTTGAGAGCCGAGTTCTGCCTCTTCTGGGAAGGAAAGCACAACCGAACTCATCACCCTCTCAGGGTGGAACTGGTGTCTGCAGACACTGTATTTCAATCGTCTATCAAAAGCCACTCCCAACAAACAGCTGATCCCAGCACCACCAGAGCCACAGGCCCCGTATGCAGAAGGCGTCCGGTCACAGCAGGGCTGGACAGACCCAGGGGAGACGAGTGCAGGGACGGCCTCTCCCTCTGCCTGCTGGTTGCTAGTTCCTTTCCTTGTTCTCACTAGTGCAATAGTTACAGAGATCAGAACTCCTTGACATTTTCCCAGGAGATTGTGGCCTGACCTCAAAGGAAGGTCTGCAGTTGGGGAAACAGACCCCGAATTCTTTCCCAAGCAGATCATCTGAGGCCTCTGAGGAAGAGGAAGAGGCTTCTCACGTCCAAGCAAATGGATAAATCCCCCCAAAACAGGCAACAATCCATATCCGAGAAGAGAGTCCTGGCAGTCTCAAACAGCGTGAATGTAATTTAGTGTTTTTATTTTCAGTGACCAGAACCTGAAAGCCCCTAGCATAAACTTAAAAGTGAAGTAAAATTCAGTTAAAAACCAGTGAGTCTCCCGAGCACCTCGTGAGTCTCCTGAAGGCTCTTAGTGTGTAAACTGGGCTGGATCTCAGAGTCCTCCTAACTACCTCATTTAAAACACCAACCAACAAACAGCCGGTTAGAGAGCAGGTGGCACCGGACCTTGGTGGAGGCAGTGCGGAGGCAGGGCTGAGAGGAGGTGGAGGCTGGGAGGCCAGGGAGGATGCCCGGCAGACATCAGCAGGCACCTGCAGAGGCAAGTTTGCTCCTACCCCAGTTCTACCTCTTCTAAGTTGACCCCGAGGAAATCTCTGGACACAGCTGAGCTCTTGTTTCCCTTTTCTCATTTCTCAGAGTGACGCACACCACTGGCTCATGGATAAATAAAATGGTGTCTAACAGAGCAGGTGTGTGGTGAGCAAGGAGCTTGTTCCAGTTTTACTAAGGAAGCATTCTCTGACCTAGAGACCTTCACGTGGGATCCATCACGGGCACTGAATAGAGGAAAATGTGTGGCGACATTTAAAAACAGAAGCAAACAAAACAAACAACTCTGACCTAGAAGGTCCTTGCTTTCAAAGCCTGGGTGCAAGGGACTCGTCACTGGGACTCAAGAAGCCGAGATGGGATGCGGAAGGAGGTGTCCCTCGGGTGCCTGGCGCACAGGTGAGTGAAGGCACCAGGGCTGGAGGCACAGGCCAAAGCGCCTGCACGTTGCCCGTGGTGTCGCTGGGAGAGGACACACCATCTCGCCTGCCTGCTCCTTGTCACTCACAGGGCCCTAAGCAACTTCCTGGCTCTGCTGAAGTGAGCTCCCTGCACCCTGCACCCTGCGGCCTGAGGCCGCTTCCGCTTCAGAGGCTGAGTCACGGCCTGTCTTGGGCACATCATTTCTGCCAACAGATTTCCTCATCCAGTTTCAGAAAAGAAAGATCCACGAGCCAGAGGGCTATATTTGAGAGGCGGCGTAGCTTCTGGGTTGAGATGTGAGGCCCCCGCACTTTAAGGTCAACCTCAAAGGTGATTTTGAGAAGTCATCGAATCAAAGAAAATGAGCATGAATCTCAAACGCAAAGAAAAAATACCAGCATTTCAATATTCCTCATAGTTGAACTCAGCTGCGATTTCTGATTTGCAAAGGGAAGTGGTGATTCATCTCAGGCCGTGTGGCCCCTCCGGGAGCTGAGTTTCTCTTGAAGAGTCCCCTGGGAGTCCCAGGGGACCCGAGAGGTGTGGGCTAGCGAAGCACACAGTGATTTCATCCCCTTGGCCTCTACCAGCTAAAATATGTAAACTTTTATTAATTTAGTGGATTTCAAATTGAAAGATCGTTTTTTACTCAAGAATGACACATTCATATGGAATCAAGCCGTAGAGACACTAACAATTAAATGTGACTTACCACATGAAGTAAAAGTCCATTTTGGTGGATGTATTTGGTTTCCGTGTTTTAAACAGCCCCCAAGGGAACTGCCGTGTTGAACTTGGGTGGTACAGTGGTTCCTGCACGGGAAGACCGTGGGCCCGCCCTGAGACCTGCGGTGACTTGAGGCACTGCTTGTCCACCTGCGCTATGGCCGCGAGCAGGCTCCAACCGTGTTGGCACAGGCAGCCGGACAGCCTCCCTTGGAGGTGACGTGCGCCTCGTGGGGTGGGTGGGAAGCCCATGGGACCCACGTGGTGCTCACGTGTGTGGCCTTGGAGTGCTGGAGGGTGAACACCGGCTATGTCTTGGATCAAACCGTGCTCCCCAAAGAGCTCACGGGTCAGGCGATGCAGAGGCAGCGACGGATTGTGCGGGCTGTAGCACGGTCAGTGGAGGAATCCATTGATGGGCTGATGATCTGGATGGCCTGCTATTGGCTGGTACTGCAGGCGGGTGGGGTGTGGCTGCAGGAGGGGGGTCACCAGGTGCCCTTTGACTCTATCTGTCCCTGGCCTCTTCCCCTGTCTCTCTGCACCTCCTGGCTGCCATGAGCTGACAGCTGTCCTCCACCACACCCTCTGCCATGAGGCTCCTCCTCACCTTGGGCCCAGAGCCCTGCGGTCAGCCAACCGTGGACGGCAGCTCTGGAACCAGGAGCCTGAAGGTTGTTCTGGACAGGTCTTGTGGTCACAGAGATTGCAAGCTGACTGACGGCACCCACACAGTGCGCCTGGAGCGTGGGGCTGGGGAACAGTTGAGGCACACCTCCGGGGGCTCCTTGGACAGTCCTGCTGGGAGAGGCATCCGCCGGCCACCGGGGGCCACGCATCCCTTCCTGGCTGCTTCCGGCTGACTTCCTGTTTCATCTTACTCCAGAACGCTGCCGGCTGGGGAATTTGTAAAGCAGGGAAACTTATTTCTCACAGCTCTGGGGAGCGGGAAGTCCAAGGTCAAGGGGCCTGCCTTGGGCGAGGGCTTGTGCCATGTCATTCTGCAGCGGGATGTGGGAGGGCAAGGGTCACAGGAGTGCCCGGGCAAGGGGGCCTGGCACAGCACCGGGCCCCCCACAAGGACGCGATCCACTCCAGAGGCACAGCCCCCGAGGCCCGCCCACGGGCCCCACCTGCATTGCTGTGGCACTGGGCACCGAGTGTCCCGGATGTGAGCTTTGGGGAGCCTTCTCAACACCGCACGCCCTACTGCCACAGAACAGTCACCTTCTGATTTGGCGGCTTCAACGTCCTCCTCCAGTCTCTGTGGTCACATGCAGGAACAGCTGAGCCAGGTGGTTCTGGCTCAGAACGTTTCGAGGACCCAGGTCACGGTCACACAGGGCTGCCCCTGGGGAGGCTGGGCGGGCTGGAGACCATCCCTGTGCTGCCTGTGTGGTTCTGAGCCCAGCGCTGGGTCCCTCCAGGGCCTGCCGCTCCTCACACAGCAGCCGGCCTCCCAGAGTGACGGGGAGCCGGGCAAAGGAGCGCCAGATCAGCAGTGTCCTCCCTGTGTTGGAAGGGATTTGGGGCCGCTGCCACTGTGTGCTGCTGAGGACATCCCTCAAACCCGGCCCAGTGTGAGGGGGGCCTACATGGCAGGGTGAAGGCCAGGAGAGGGGAGGCTGGGCCCTCCTGGAGGCTGGCTGCCCCACTTCCTCAAGGCCTCCCTCGTGGCCCCTGGGGTCACTTTCAAAAAACTACATTGCTATGGACCGAATGGCCTTGCTGTCTGCTCCCAGAAGGCACTTGGAGGTGGGTCTTGGGGAGGTGATGATGTCACCAAGGTGGGGCCTTCACATAGGAATGGTGCCCCATCGAGAGAGGCACCAGGAAGCCCACCTTCCTCTCCCCACCCCATGGAGACAGCCAGAAGGAATCTGCCCACGAGAAGGGCCTCCTAGGGCCTAGCCTCACCTTCCATGACCCTCCCAGCCTCCAGAGCCATGGGAAATAAATTCGTGTGATTTTAGTCACCTCGTCTGTGTTGTTTTTCTGTAGCAGCCCAAGCTGTCTAAGTTGTTTCTGTACCTAAGTCTTTTATCCCCAATTCTGCTCTTGGACGGAACCATGCTAAGGCAGGTGAGGGTTTTCTATTATCCTTTTAATGATACAGATGTATGCATGTTGATAGGGAAAGATTTCCAACACACATCAAGTATAAAACCAAGATGCAGAACTTCTAGCACATGCACAGAACTGAGGATTGTAAAGGAAACTTCCTCATAGTCAATGGGGAGACTAGGGGGGAGAAGATGAGAAAGGAAAGCCTTTGTATTTTCTTTTTATTATTCTCAGCACTATTTGGATTTTTGAAACACATTTATGTATTCCCTTCAAAACAACCTGACTTTTGGAAGTGGTGAAATCATAAGCAATTGTTAATTTCTCTATAATTTTCTGCATAAAACATTTCATAGGGCATTTAAAAATAACTATCAATCCAAAAAAAACACCCTATTTTCTGTCACAATTGAAATTGTTTTAAAAATGTCCTAAGTCAAAACAGTGTGAGGGTCCCTATGTGGCCTCTCTCCAGGTGGTGGATTGTGGTGTTGACCCACCTGGTCCACTCAGAGAATGGGTGGAGAGGCATTCTAGACTGTAGGAGTCCCTGCTCAGAGACAGGGCACTTCTGGAGAGCCACTGAGGGGCTGGGGACCACTATCTTAACATTGTGTAAAACCAAGCCTGGTGCCAGTGCCCGTAATCCCAGCAGCTTGGGAGGCTGAGGCAGGAGGATTGCAAGTCCAAAGGCACCCTCAGCAACTTAGCAAAACCAGGAATGCATGGAGGAATCATAGCCTGGAAGCAGTCCCTGAATATTGTTCTCATTCCTCGTAATTTTATATTTCAAATTAAAGTAGAATTTCTCAACAATGCAACACCAAGATAATTGAATCCTGATAAAGAGCAATGAATGATTGGTTCCTATTATTTTATCAAAGGACAACAGACAGCCAGTGAGGAAGTGAAGCAGCAGTGGCATCCTCAGGAGTCTTCAGCCTCATCTCCTCAGGTAGAGCCAGGACATGGTGCCAAGTAGCCACAGGGTCCCTGGAGCCTTACGCTGGACGCACTGCCACAGGGTAGCTTGCTGCTGCGCACAGCGGCCACCAGGTGGCGCCAGCCGCCGCCGGGAACCGCGAGGCTTGGGTCCTGTGTCCGGAGGCAGAAGCCAAGGGTCGCCTGGATCCAAGAGGCAGTTAGTTCCCTAGCCGGGGGCTGGGCCCCACATTTCACCTGGGGACCTTACTGTCCTGAGCGGCAGACGTCTCTGACGGCAGGGCGATTGCGCAATAACGCTTCCGCCAAAGCCAGCTGCGGGTTTGTATTTGCTCTTTGACAACCGGAGTTGTGGCTTCACTGACTGGCATGAAGTTAGTGAAGGGACAGCCCAAGAAGCCAACAGCACTTTTCAAGATCTTTCTTTTTTAGAAGGAAAAACATGTAACTTAGAAAATAAACACCTTTCCCAAATACTGGAGCATTTCTTGATAAGCAAGTATATTTCCTACAATTTTATTTGCAAACCAAGTGTCCTCGTGGAGCTCTCTGTGTTGCCATGGAGGAAGAGGTCCTCTGTGGCCAGGCCACTGTGAGCTTTGCGAGCTCTGGGCTGGGACTGTGGTGGTGTTTCCTCTGACCTGTCGTGGGCAGTGGTCTGGGCGTGACTGGTCAGCGGGCACCTCGAGGCTGCTTCACAGAGCGCTTTCCACTCATCCCAACGGGATCGAGTCCCCTGTTCCCAGCTTACTTTGATTTTTAGCCAAGTCACAAACCTGAGGTTGGATCAACATCAGGTTAATGTGGGAACAGTCTAAAGTGGTGACGTAAACACAGGAAGGGAGCCCAAGCCTTCCCCTTCACCAGCCGCCTCGCGGCGCTGCGTGTGGTTAGTCTCTGAACCGTCCCGGTGGGCTGTGCTCCTGGGCAGCTGTGCCTGCTCTTGGCTTTCCTGTTGCCTCTCGTGCTGCGCAGACACATCCTGTGAGTTGTGAACACACAGGGCAGAGGGGAGGTGGCAGGAGATGCTGGGCCTGGCTCAGGCGACCTTGCAGCAGCAGAAAGATCAGCAACTGTGAGTTTTGAGTCAGAAGCCACTTCCTCGGCTCCTTCACTCTGAACTCCTTTTCACCAAGTGGGACCCAGTGGTGAATATTAATGAAGTATGTAAATTTGCATAGCGAGTTTTCTCAGTCTTATTTTCTCTAGCAACAAGTCTCAAACTGCAGAGAAAGACACGCTTCCTCTTCCTCTCTGCCCTGTCACTCTTGGTAGGAGAGATCCTACATTCTTCTCTTGCCACACCATGAACTTTCTACACTTGACCCGACTAACCATTTTCAATCTCCATAAAACAAAACACTCCATGTTTTATTTCCTCTCCTCCATCTCATGGTGTTTTGTTCTTGAAGCAGAAGTGGGAAATCCTGGTACCTGCGAATGCCCAGGTAGAGGGTGGCTCTTGGAAAAGCTCCCAGAGACCCCACATGGAGGACATGGCAGCTCAGCGACCAGCCGCAGCCTCAGCTAAAGAGTCTTTCTTGGAGTAGAGGAAATTTACATCCTGGGTTCATCTAGACAAATACAAAAGGTACTGCTGAGAATTGACACATGGACATCAATATAAATGTAAATGGAAAGAAAAAAAATTCTTAGTTACATTCCAAGTGTTCCCATTGGGGGAGACTCAGTGTTGGGCTCAAATCTTTCACAAGCCTATTTAGGTCTCCAGGGCTGCTGGTCTTCTGGCCTCTGAGGGCACTCTCTGCTGTCTGCTTCAGAGGGCAGAGAGTCGAGAGTTCACAAGAAAGGGTGGGCAGAGGGAGGCCAAGGGCTGGGAATGGAGAAGGCAGATGGAGAAAAGTTAATTCTCGTTTTGGAGTGAAATACCACGTGTCAGGCAATGAGAGTTCCCCTTTAGGGTCTTGTTCAAAATCCTTAGTAAATGCACATCGCTCACTTGTGCTTTATAGGAAGAATCCCTACTGGGAACAACAGAAGATTCCCGAATCAAGCTTTGAGGTTAGTGCAAGTTGAAAGCAAAATCCTATAGAAGAAATTACAGATGAGATGGGACTGGATTTTCAGTGATGTGATGCTCAGCTGGAGAGCGACCTCTTCATCCAAGAACTCACATCTTTCATGATTTGTGGGGATGGAGCAGAAGCTCAGGGCTCCTAGCAGAAGATCCTCACAGCATTTTAAAAAGACGTCTCTAGTTAATGTGCACGACTCCGGGTTTGGTGGAGAGAAGGGTCAGAAGACAGGAATAGGTAAGCCTGATGCCGGAGGACCTTAGGTCCCCAGAATAATAAAACACCTAAACCAGTGATCGTGTGTGCGCGCGCACGTGCAGGTTGGCTTGGTTTGAATTTTGGTCACTTGCAGTGAAAAACCTGCCTTTGATGCAGAGGGCAATTTGGTTCTCATAGGACAATCAGAATGAGAAGAGGCAGGATAAGACAATGAGAACAGGAGGGACCCTCAGGGCCGACCATCTGCTGGCCTGTCTGCCTGGCCTGTCAGTGTGCAAGCTCAGCTGCAGCCTGTGCTGGTCCCAGGGGAGCAAGCCGTGGGCTTCTCCATGGAGGAAGGCTCAAGGAGGAGCTGTGTCTGTGTCTGGGTTCCCAGGAACTTTCCAGCCCCAGATGGGGACTTGCTGGTGGGAGCTTGATTTCCCAAAACTTAAATGAAAACAGAAGATTTAGAACTGCGTAACGATTACGAAAAATTCGGTGGGGTTCGGGGAGTCACATTTGGAAGATACAAAAGTCAAAGCAAACATTGAAAAAATTATGAACAGGTAGGGATGGACTTGTTTTTAAAATTGAAGCCAGATGAGGAATTTTCATTCTTGTTATTGATGGGCTATGAAATCTTTAGATTATGGATAGATAGTTATTTGGAGTCAAGAGAGGTCTTGCTTAGCCAGGATCTCGTCCACATGGTGTTTGGTAAAGTTCTGAGGCAGCTGCAGGGCAGAAGCAGCCTCTGGGCGACTTGGCGGTGAGTGACGGTGAGCCTGGCTCCTGCCACTGCTCTGCTGCAGCGGGGGAGCACGTGGGCCAGACTCCGCAGGACAGGCACCCGGCAGGAACGCGCAGCTCTGCGTGGGAGAGTTCCACCAATGCCGTTTTAGCTGGAGACGTGATTCTTTATTATACTAAAATGAGTGCAGGGAACGTGCTTTGCTTATATTTACCTATAACTGAATTAAATCACTGAGATTGTCAAATACGAGTTTGTATAACATTCCCGAGAGACGATTTCCTTCTGTCACACGTGCTTAAGGCGACCTTGAAGCACTCGTTCCCGAGTCTGAGAGCCATGCTGCCGATCCCAGGGTAGAGGTCGTTTGGGGCCTGCAGGTTTGACAGTGAGGAGGAGCAGCACCCCAGGAAGAAGCCAGACCAACCGGAGGGGAGCGTCCTCAAACGTCCGCTCCCTTGGCACTGCCACAGCATGGACGCCATCCCTGTCCACTGGACCCTGAGGCTCTGGGCAGCTCAGCATACCCTGGGGATCCTGGGGCCGCATCCTGGTTCCCGCGTCCCCTCCTCTGGCCAACCTCGGCCTCTCTCCTCCAGCCTCCTTCCCTGCCTCTCAGGATTCAGTTGCACACTCTCAGACAGGGCCCTTTGTGCACACACTCCACACCACGTCCAAGAACAGCGCTTCTGTGACCGCGAGTGCCAGTGGGCGGGTGTGTGGGCCCTCGACAGGAGGCAGAAGCAAAGCAGGACACAGCGCCAGACGTGTGACCCTGGACGCCGTTCCCTGTTACTGAATCATTCAAGAAACGTTTCTAGTGGAAATAATGATAGATTGCTGTTTGCTTTCGAATGTTATTTGTTGGAATTACTTTTTTCTGTAACATTTGTATTTTCTTTATTTTACAAATGTGGTCAATAGTGGGTTCCCCACTGACTGTCCTTTGAAGACTGCCCCTCCTGGATATTGTAGAAACTGGTATTTTACTCCATCTACTTATAAGTACATGGGAAGCAAAATTTTTTTTACCATGTGATTTGTAAAGAAAAGGGGGAGAGCCAGGGAGGCCTCGTGTTTCTCTGAGGCCATGTTCGGCGTAGGTTTGAAGCTCAGCAGGAGTCAAAGGCGCCACTCTGTGTCACAGTTTTGTCCAGTGAGAATCACCTCCAGGATGAGCATCCTCAGCCTCCAAACACCAGGCTTACTTCTCATGCCACATTTTCCTAAAATTGCATGCATTTTAATTACTCAAATCAAACGATGAGCCCTCACTTAATAAAAAAACAATTCCCACATCAGCATCTTTCTTCCTTTGCACACATCAGATGGGGGCTCCAGGCCTCGACTCGTCCCTCCCTCGTCCTAGGGCTGTCCTTGACTCTGGGTGCAGCTGTCTGTCCATTTCTGTCCCCTCAGTGTCTTGCTCCTTTGAGATCTTTACAATACTCTAGAGTGTTTTGTGAGAACCAATCTTGAGAGACTTCAGAGAGTGACATGTGACGAAAGCGTCATCAAAATCCTCTGTCTCTGCTGAAGCCAAATGTAGAGGCCAGTGAGAACTTCATCGTGAAAGTGCGGCTGGGAGGTGGAGGAGAGGAGCGGGGCCACCCCACACACTCCCAGGAGGCTCCCGCCAGACTGTGAGCGATGAGTCATGGCTGCGCTCCCGCTTTCAGTAACCGTGAAGGCAGTTTTCACAAGGGCAGTTTCTACCTACCCAGAGTGATAGCTGGAAAAGATAAACTCCTACACGGCAGTGGGCGGCGGGGGAGCTTACGGTCTGCGTGGGCACCCAGGCGGGGGACGCTGGTCCTCTGGGGCTTCTGCTCGAGCAGCTGGGCCAACCAGCCAGGCATGAGGAGCTGGCCGGCTCTTCTCTTCTCTCCTGCCTCAAGCCCAGCACAGACCTTCAACTCCCAGCCTCAGCTGTTGGCAAAACACCCCGAGTTGCACAGCGTCAGCTCAGGCCACCTACCGAGGTCCATCTCCACCCGTGGCTGCCACTCAGGCTGCCTGTGTGCCTGCCGGGCCCTCGCTCAGCTGTCCCAGGTTAGAGCAAAGCTGTGGTGTCATTTGGTATATTAACTTCAACTTTCATTGGAGCTCTTGCAGGAACTGATGTCTCACCTGGCGTGGTTTAGGGTGAGACTGCCAGGGTCACCTTGCTGGGCGATGTGCCCCCACAGACGCAGCCACCAAGCAGGAGTCACTGTTCTACATTCCATATTAAAACTGAGCATATTGACCTCCAAGTCTTCATAAAAATGAATGTTTTTATTGTATCAAGAATAATCTAAGCATTCAATGTATTATGTGCATTTGGTGTGACATCTGCAGTACGTCTGGGTGTCCCTGTGCACGTGCACACGTGAGCACACGCACACACACACCTGTGCAGACAGGTGAGTGGAAGTCAAAGGAGGAAAGAGCCATTCACCATCTAATTGGCAACACCTTTCTTGGTTATTTCACACCTGAAAAGGCCCCAGGTGCACGGTGGCAGCCAGCAGCTCTGACAGATGACGCCCATGCACCCACAGCTTTCCTAATGGGCCAGGCCCCTCTGTCCCTCCTAGGAGTCCGTCGTCCCCGTTAGCATGGAGTATCACATACACTTTACCCTTCCGTAGCTGTCACCACCCAAGGAGGACTTCCTCTTGATCCATGACCTTGGCACAAGCCTCCTTGGCCTTCTGTAAGTTGAGGCAAGGACTTCGAGTCCTTGTTCCCTGAGCTGGGAGCGTCCACCAGCTGTGACCAGCAATTGAGCTGTAACAGTTCCTGCAAAATCTACGCAAAGGACGTCAGGTCAGGACACGAGCTGGGATGTGCAGTGCCCGTATGGGACACCACGGCAGCCCTCCCGCGTCCCAACGACTGGAGGCCTCCTTCCAAGGAGCACCCCTCGTCCCATCAGAATGCATGCTCCGTGACTGAACGGTGCAAACATCCCGAACACACCTTCCTGTTCTTCCCTCCCAGTCTAACTGAACCTGACCTCATAGTCCCGAGTTCCAGGCTGACCGACAGAAGGCCGCTGGTACCCAGGGAACCCCCGGGGGTTGCCTGACCAGCAAGGGCCCACGACAGCTCTGGAGCCTGTGCTCCCTGCAGCAGCCTTCCTCAGAAAGCTGAAGAAGCTGTGACGTGGCACCTCCCCGTGGTCTCAGGGCAGCCTTTCGCTGGTCAGAATTACTAGGAGGGGAAGTGGACCAGGTCCCGCTCACAGAGATGATCCCCTACATCAGCCATTGACTGATTCTTAACCTACAATCATTTTTGTTTTTAACGGGTTCTAATAACTGCACACTCGCTTCACTGGACCCTCGCCGATGTCTCCATGTCTAGTTCACTGGAGTGACGGCCACTTCCGTGCTCACCTTCATTCCTCCTCTCTTTGGCCAACGTAGATTTGCTCTCTACTTCCGGCCATCACAGCAAGGAGGCAGAAGCCTTTCCGGTTCCAGCCAAGGTCTCTGGTCTCTGACAGGGCTGTCCCACAACTGTCGGGACAGGGACCCAAAGACAGCCTGAGATTGAAGGGTCACTGGGCCTGTGGCCTCGGTGCACCTGCTGCTCCTGCCAGCAGGCCCCAGCTTCAGCTGACGCCCTCCAGCCTCCCCTGCACTGCCAGGCGTCAGCTTCCTACTCGTGGGTAGATGCAAACCCGTTTTTGGAAGGACAAAAGAGCTGAGATATCCTAGTGCCCCATCTCAGCGGGCCACGCGGAGCAGCGCTGTCCACGTCTTGTGCTGGAGCTACTTGCTGACTGGAGGCGTCACGCGGGTTCCTCCCCGTGCCCTTTCCCAGCCTCACTTCCCCTCCTTTCCCCAGGGGAGCTCTAGTCTGGTAGTTCCTTGGGGCTGGCTGGGTGCATGTCCAGAGAAGGTCCATGTGGAGGCGTAAGCCATCCACTGCCTCGGAGGCTCCTGGGCTTTCGTTAGCAAACCGGAAGGCTTTGCTCAGGCTGCTAGGTGGAGCCGCTTCTTTGGAGGATCTGAGACGGCAAGGAAGGCATTCAAAGGAGAGAAGAGCCACTTTGCAGCAGCCCTGACCACAGCTGCTGTGCACAAGGAAGGTCCAGAAGACAAGCAGCTGCAGGACCTTCCAGCTGACCCAGGACAGGCAGGGGCAGGTCCCCAGGGCCACTGGCCCAGAGAGGCTTGGCCCTGCCAGGCACGGTGTGAGGAGCCTGGCACGCAGGGCACCTGGCTGAACTTTGGGAGTGTTTTCAGAATGACGTAAGAAAGGCTCCAAGCCTGCTGGAGAGATGACCGGCACATCAAGGGGATTGGCTGTGGTCCATTCATGACTCAAAGTGGGGCTGTGGCTGTGGGCTGGATACCCTTAAATGTTTCTTGAAAGACAAAAATAAAACTAGAATTAAGCTTTAAGGTTTCATAGCTACATGATCTCAGTATGCGACAGGGCAGCCTCTCAGCCTCCGCTCTGCAGCAAGTCCCCCAAACTCCAGATGTGTCAGTCATTCTCTAGCTCACAGTTCTGTGGCTCGCCAGCTTGGTGGGGTCAGAGGGATGTACCGTTCTCAGCAGGACCAAGGCGGGGGGCGGAGGGGGCAATCACAGTTTGGGGCGGCTGGCTTTAATTAGGGAAGAGGATGAGGAGGCACCTGGGAACCAGTCTCTCCTCTTGATGGAAGGAACTGAAAAGCCACCTTGTTTTCCCATCAAGAGGTGGAGTGCCTCTCCACGCCTGGATCTGGACCACCCTGGGGATGGGCTGTGGCCAAGAACGTACGTAGAAGCAAAGCTGTGCGATCCGTGAGCCTGTGCGCCGTCTCTAGAGTGCTCTAGTGACCAATGAGATGCTCACACAACATCACTGAATCTGAATGGTACCACGCGTGGCTTAGAACAGGCTATTTCCATAGGGAACCAAACTTACACACTATTTTGTGGCTTTGCTAATGAAGGAAAAACTCAGTATGGGCCTTAGGAACTTGTAAATCTGTCACGAGTTTTCACCCAACATCCGCGAAGCCCTGCATTTCTCAAGGAGCAAAGGGATTCCTGCTGCTGCTGCTGCTGGGTGGTCATCGCAGGCGCAGTGCCCTGCCTCCCTGTGAGGCCCCCTTCCTTACGCGGTGACATGGCTGCATGGATAACCAGACTTTAGCATCATCCCATCAGACCCCAGAGCAATTCAAAGGAGCCCTTGAGTCTCGTCAGGATGTACCACTGTGGCCAGGGCCTCAGACCTGAGGAAACCCACGGCCGAGCCCCACTCGGGGGTGGCTCATCGATGTACCCACAGGCCACCTGGTGTGGCTGCCTGGCCTGAGAGCTAGTGACCCAGAGTAGATGCTCAGAGGATGCTCACGGCTTCTCATTCAAACTAGAAAGCAGCCACACGGAGAAGTGACAGAGGAGGCTGGAAGGAGGAATGAACAGGTCCAAGTGGGATATTTATAGCTGAGGACAGCCGAGGACACTGGGCCAAGCAGGAGAGGCGTGTCCCACCTGCCCAGCAGCCAGGGCAGTGTCCCGCAAAGCAGGCAAGCCCACCTCAACTTCCAAGGTTGGACCTAGCAAACCAGAGCCTGAGGTGCAGGTGAGTACGTCCTGGACTTGGGTCAGCGCAGACCTCGTGTTCACTCCACATGCACCCATTCGCCTTGACTGAGTGGCCACAACCCAGGTTCCTCAGCCCAGGTGATTCCCAAACCCTGCCGGATGGACAATGAGAACCCACGTCCCAGGAGACACCTGGCCTCTTGATCAGAGGTAGGTCTCTCCGGTTTCTGAAAACTCTGCAAGCTGCAAGCTCACTCGCGCTGTGTCTGTGCACGACGCTCCAGTCATAAGTTTGGAAGGACAGGAGGTTCACCTCTCATGCTTCCAACACTGGGCTCTGGACAGAGCTCTACACTGGCGTGGCTGTGCTGAAAAGGGACATCTGGGGGCCACATGTAACTCCTTCACTCTCCCTGTGGCCCCCACTGTAGTGCAGTCCTCTTCCCAAACCCTGGGAGTGGAAGAAGAAACCCCGCCAACACTCTGCCTGCTGAATCTGGCCAGGAAGGAGGCGAGGATCCCACCTGGACGGCGGCCAGGACTCGGGAAGCACAATGCAGGTCGACTGCTGCCTTACAGTTGGCTACGGAGGTCAGCAGAAGTCCTCCGCCATGGCTCACTGTGAGAATCTCACTGGCAAAACCGCCGCATCTGCACGGAGGCCTTGCAGGTCAGTGACCCAGGGCATGGCCCGTCAGGTGCCACCTGTCCTTGGGGGACAGGGCTTTCTGAGTGGCACGCTGCACTGCTTTGGCTCACTGGGCCTGTAACACTTGGGTTGGACAGAAAGGCCGATGGCATGAAGAGCATGGGCCACGGGAATCAGTAGCAGTGGCCCCTCAGGGTAGCTGTGGCCCTGCCTCCCGCCCCAGCTGGCCTCAAAAAGCCTGAGTTTGCTCATGTGATAGTCACAATGCCACTGCATGAGAGACAGCCCTGTGTAGGCTCCCAGGACTCACAGCTCGGCTCCAGTCCTACTGAAGAGACACCGGCTAAGCGGAGGCAGCCTCCGCCTCCAGCGGGTGTCCTCTCCCTGCAGGGCCAACATCGGGCACTTCCTCCCTGGGTCCAGTCTGCACCGTCCCCGGTCAACGCCAGGTTGCTCCTGTTGACAGGCGTTTTGAACATGGACCTCCACGCCCCTGGGCTTTATTTCCTCATCAGCAACCGGGGGAGAGTGATAACTTCTTGCCAGTTACTGTAAAGAATGAATGAGTCAATGTGATGTTTTTCCAACCTTAATGTTCACTAGTGAGTTCCACTCCTGTCCCTAGAGATCTTGTTAATTCAGGAAGTCTGAGTTGGGCCCGAGATTCTACACTTCTGAAAGTCTCTGATGATGCAGTGCTGTTGGTTGAAGACCTGACTTGAGTAGCAGGGAGATGATGTTTGCAAAACATCTGGCCCATAGAAGATGATCAGAAATAATGGCTAATCATTATTCTCAATTATCATCACCATCAAACGCAAATGTGGGTCACTCCCATTTATGGTTAATCACCGCCCAGCACAACAATGAAAATGTTACCAAATTATAGTACCTGGCTTTATTGTAAACTTGACTTCAGCAATTGACTCTGCCCATAGTATGATTTCATTCATTCACTTCATTCATTCACACACACACACACACATAATATACATATATTAGTTTCCCTACAGTTTTAAAACCAGAGAGAATGATCTGGAAATCTTGAATTTGTGGCATTTTAAATTCTCTCACCCTTGTAGTAGACAGAGGAGCAGCTCTGATTGGTTGGACTGCAGGAAGTATTCCTAGCCTTACCCAGTGACACACTGTTACCAAGAGCACCTTCCTCAGCCTCATCCGGTAGCAAAACATTGTGCCTCCTCTGACACCAGTTCTATGTGTATAGGGCCAAAGTTCCTGAGAACGGTTGTCATGCTTGGAAACAAAGAAGATACTCCTCCATTTTTTCTCTTCATATGATCTAGTTTTGTACTGTTTAAATTTCACATAAGTCCTATTTTTGACATTTTTAATTTAAAATTTTTAACAATTTATTATTATTCCAGGTCTTTGGCTACTTTTGACTTTTGGCAACTGTAAGCATCTCTGTAAAATAGAAGACATTTCCTTAGAGGCCAAAGGCTTTCTCTTAATGTCACACATCTTCACAGCACAGTGAAGCACATGGTCACACCATTTCCCCAGGGTCTGATGATCCCTTGGCAGTAAATGGTGCATCATGTATACAGCTTCTCTACCACGCTGGGAGTCCATCAGGTATACAGCTTCTCTACCACGCTGGGAGTCCATCAGGTATACAGCTTCTCTACCACGCTGGGAGTCCATCAGGTATACAGCTTCTCCACCATGCTGGGAGTCCATCAGGTATACAGCTTCTCTACCACACTGGGAGTCCATCAGGTATACAGCTTCTCCACCACGCTAAGAGTCCATCAGGTATACAGCTTCTCCACCATGCTGGGAGTCCAACTCTTCTGGGTCTTTGACATTTTGGCTTATTATCTGAAAAAGGTAATGTAATTCTACAGGTAGAATCAACTCAGAGTGGATTTAATGTAAAACAATGTAAAAGTCATATTTGGGGGATATTTTTCCCAACCACACAGGGACCTTAAAAAAAAAGACAATTGAATTCATGCCATAAACTCAAAAAATTGAAAATATGTTGTCTTCCATCTGTGATACCGAATCACAAACCCTCTGACCTGGAAGAGCTACCTATCATGTGTCACCCAGCCTCATGTTTAAATTAAGGACTGAGGCACTGAGGGGTTAAATAAACCTGATACGTCATGTGGTGTGGCCATTAGAACAAATGCCCCTGCAGAGAGAGGAATGGTTCAAATTAAACCTCTATAAATAAATTTCTCTCCTTGGTGCATAGTTATTTCCAACACAAGCTTTAAAGTTTTTTGTGAGCTTGATGGTGCTGGAGGTTAAATTTTACATTTGCTCTGTCATCTTCTGAGTCCTCTGGGACAAAACAGGGAAGACCTCTCCTGAATTTCAGCTTAGTGAACGCTTTACCTTAAAACGTCCACGAACCTGGTCATGTTAGTGCAGCTCTTGCAGTTCTAAAGCTCCTGCTAGTGCACAGACCCCAGCACACCACAGGTCTGGAGGCAGCATCTGGAGACTGTCTGAGAACCATGACTGCGAACAGGAGTCGTCGAAGGTGGAGGCCACAGCTTTAACATCAGCAGTTATTTCCATCCTTTAGATTTCCAATTGAAAACACGAAACTGCTAGGAGATAAATACCCTCTCCACTAGGGTGCGTCAGGCTTCTCCTTCCCAAGCTCTGCCTCAGAGTAGAGGACATGGTGCGTCACAGCAGATCTGGTCCAGAAGCCTGACTTCTAGTCAGTCCTCCTGGGTGGTATTCCACACAAGCCAGGGAGGATCAAAGGCGCACTTGAAGTTGGAAACAGTGTAGTTCCCAATGGATGGGGATGTGTTTGATGTGCACTGGAAACAGGAAAGCGTGCAATTGTGGTGAGCGTGTGGGTCAGAGGCCGCGTGTCCAGTTTCCTGGGGACTTCTCCACTCCGTCCACACCTGGGACCACCTTTGAAAGTCACGCTGTCTTTGGGGTTGGCTCACAGTGGGAACTGGACTTTGTCCCAAGCAGCTGCATTTCTGACTTCCTACGTCCCTGGCTCATCTCTGCCTTTCCGTCTCGGCTAGGGAGAAGTTTATGCCCGTCTCCTGTCCCCATCCTTAGCAAGATGCAGCCTTTTTGGCAGAATTCTACAGAACAAAATTTGGTGCCGAAGAGCAGAGCTGTGATGTCGTCATGGTTGAAACCATGTGCTCTTCAGCCCGTGGCCCCCGTGCTGGTGTCAAACACACATGCACACACACTGATGGGGAGTGACCCAGCAAACACACACCCAACGGCCCCTTTTTTTTTGAAATAATAAATCATTAAAATTAAGTATCGGACTTGGTTAGACTTACTTCTAGTTATGGGAGCTTGAATTTGAGAGGAAAAAAGCCATTCTTTCTTAGGATCAGAAGCCCATGTTTCCCCAAGCTCGTGTCCTGTGAGCTCAGGGGAAACGTGGGCTTAGGAGACGTAGAGGCTGAGCGCCCGCTGTCCCCTGGGGCTGATGGCCATCTCTGCCCTTTAACACAGCAGGCACGTCCTGCCGCCACCTTGGGAACCAGCCCTCTGGTCTGGATTTCTCATCACGAGCAGAAGGCCCACAGAGCTCTCGCCGCAGGCCGCATCCAGGCTGGACGGCTGAGGAGCTGCTCCCTGTCACAGGCATGTCGCCAGCCTGGCTCTGCTGCGTGCAAGGACACCTCACGGCGGGGAGCCCTGGACGACTGCGCTAGCTCACTGTCCCCTCAGCTTCCACGTCCTGCCCGTGATTTGGAATCTGGGTGTTGGAAGAGGAGGGGGTGGGGAGGCGAGCTGGAGCCCCCAAGGGCAGGCCCTCTGCCTGTCCCTGCACTTGAAGCAGCCTCCACCCTGGAGTCCCTGGGCTTGTGATCGCCAGCTCACCTGACAGGCGGGCCTGTCCTCTCCTGAACGGAGAGTCTGGGAACTGCCTTTGCTGGCCTGCTGATCCCTGGCAGGGCCAAGGAGGGCGGAGTCACGGCTGTCTTCCCCAAGCAAAAGGCCTGGTGTCAGGTGGCCAGCCTCCTTTTCTCCTCTCTCCCGCTTCCCCGCTGACACGTGGACCCTTGAGGCATCTGCCACTTGATGCACTGGTCTTCACATTTTATTCACTTTTTGACTTATGTCCTTGCTTGTCCCTGAAGGCAAATCACTAGATACAATACTCTTTTTGGAAAGCTCGGATCCCTTGGCTGGCCCGTGGCCCTTGGCTCCGGTGCTGCTCAGGGGCTCGGACGTGTGCAGAGGAGGTGCAGTGCCCCCTGGACCACAGCGTCTTCATTTCGCGAGGCCTGCTCTGGCATGTCCAGCCCTTCTCCGTGGTGACACAGTGGGAAGGGGCGACGTGGAGGCCTGCCCGGTTCTGTAGGGCTCTGTGGCTCAGCGGCACGCCCACGGGCTGCTGCTCCCGTTCTGCTGGGAGGTACCACGTCCCAGCCCGGCCTCATGGGTTTAACGAGTGGCCTCCCTGCTGGGCTCACAGGCTCTGAAGTCGCATCTGCACTTCCCTCGCCTTCACCCATGGGACCCCCAGAGGAGGCACAGGACACGGGGCCTCCACACGCTCTTGGAACTCCTCCAAGTTTTAGTGGTCGCATTCCTGTCCTGTCGCCTCCTTAGAAGCAGCTCTCTGCGATGGTGACGGTCCCTTCAGAAAAGGAGGACGTGAGACCCAGTGGGGGCGTGGCTTCCCACCCCCCACGGCTGGCTGGTGACTTGGTCCTTGTGGCTTCGGAACCTCACTAAAATGGCACATTCCCATGGAACTAAGAAATTATTATTTTCACGTGGAAAGAAAGTAATAATGGAACTGTTGTTTTGAGTGAATTAAAAAGACTTTTTACAAGACATTGGAAACACTTCAGGAGATGTCGAAACAATGGCGTGTTCACTCCAGACGTGCTGAAGGTCCAGGCGGAGGGCAGAGGTCTTGCTGCCCGGGCTGTGTTCTGATCGTGTTCGGGGTTGGCTGCCTGGGCCTGCTCCATTGTATGATGGACTGCTTTCTTTTCTTTTCCTGAAAACTTTTATAAGTACATAAAAGCATAAAGCAATATAGCAAGCACACAGGACTCCACCGCTCAGGACTGGGATGTACGAGGTTTGTGACCGGGAGATGCCACGGTTCTCTTTGTGACAGCTTGGCTTGTCTTTCCAGCGTGCTGGCAGGGGTGGGGTAACAGCAGGTCACCGTCAGCTCACACTGCCGCCGTCGTCTGAGGTGCCCATCCTGGTGAGCAGAGAGCGGTGTCCTCCGTATTGCCTCGGCTGCCCAGTCCCAGCACATCCAGCCCTGGTGCCCGTGCCCGGCAGGCGCGCCACCTGCTCTGCATCAGCCTCTTTGTTCCTGCAAGAGGTTCGCCTGCTCATGACTGGACTACTATGTCCCCTTACGATAAGAGAAATGCAGGTGTTTCCTGGCCCTGGAATGCTAGAGAAGCAACGTGGAGACCCGTAGACTCAACTCCCCCCTAGGGTAGAAAACACTCAGCCCCTCCTTCGTAAAGGCAATGGGCTTATTTCTAGATGACTTCAAAGGGTGGTTAAATGTTAACCTGGGTGCTGCGTCCTCAGGGAAAGAAAGGAAGATGAGACAGAGGTGCATTCCTAGAAATGAGTGTGTGCTCTCTGCGGCCCTTACAGTAAGCCCTGCTGCTTCTGGGGGCGTGTGTGGGGCCCGGGCTGGGAACTTTCCGCTCAGTGGGCAGGTGGACTTCCTGTAGTACCCGGCCTCGCCTTGAGAGGAGCACTGGGCCCCGGTTTCCATTACAGCACAGACTCAGAGGGAATCCTCTGCGGTGTTTTCACGCAGGCCGGGAACCTTTCATCTGTGGGTCATGTTTGTATCCGAGAGGTGAATATTAATAACCTCTTGGCAGCAGAATGACTTTCTGAAAGAGGGGGTTTTCCTGCGTATGGGTGGCTTAACCTTTCAAAATACATGTTTCTACTTAACCCACTTGGTTGCTGTTTGATTCAGAGTCCAACAGACCAGCTCTTGGGGCTGGACCCCGAGGTGTGCGTCCTAGAGCTGAGAGGGGCTCTCAGGGTAGCCCGGCGCCTGGGCTTGCCTTCTCCTCTTGCCAGTGCTCTTGGCAACTACACTTCTTCAGATGCCTCGGGTTTTCCTCTTAAAGTACATGTACAATGGATGACGAGTCTGGGATTATTAGCAATTAAGGTAAGGGTCTGTGTGCCCCCATGGGGAACTCCTGAGGGGGATGATCTGTGATGTTTTCCTTTGAAGTTTTTACTTTAGAGTTCTTACCGGTTGGCTCTTCTCTCCATACCAAATAGAGCAAGCTACTTTAATGAGCACTTAACTATATGAATGTAATCCTATTGGCTTTATTATTTCTAGAAATTCTCTAAGTAATAACTAGTTGAAGCAGTCCTGTGAATAGTTCTGCAGTCCTGCTTTCTTAGATAGCACAGGGCCTCCAGCCTCGATTTGGTCATGACAGGCAAGTATCCCCTCCGTGTGCTCCATAGCAAGTGACGCTGTCTTGTATTCTTCATGGTGCTATATAATCATGTCCACAAGAAGCATAACAACCTTCTAAACAATGCGTTTCTAAATATAAGGTTACTGGACTGTTTTATTCAAGGTAGTCATTTTTTCCCAAAGGAAAACGGAAAATGAACTTCCCTAGGAGCAGCTGGAGTGTAAATAGTCAAATGGGAGACCAATTCGTCTCCCGAGGAAGGTGATTTTAACAGCCAGCAGGGGACAAGGGTAGGCTGTGTGTCTCCGGCTGGGACGAGGGGGACAGACGACTGAAGGGGATGGGGAGGATGTGTCCCCAACCTGCAATGTACCCCAGGGAGCTGCCTGCAGGACTCCACAGAAGGAGCAGGAGCAGCCTTCTGGAGTGGATCTGTGTTAAACGATTTTCAGAGAGGGTCTCCTCAATCTCTTGAGGCCATTTAAAAAAAATCAGAAAGGCAATGTATTTTTTTTTAATATTTTTTTAGTTGTTGATGGATCTTTATTTTATTCATTTATTATTTATACGTGGTGCTGAGGATCGAACTCAGTGCCTCACGCATGCTAGGCAAGCGCTCTACCACTGAGCTACAGCCCCAGCCCCAAGGCAATGTATTTTTACATTCCATAAAATTTAAGAAATCCTGCCCCCTCGTTCCTGGGTTCCTTCGCTGTTCCCATGTGGGCAGTTTCCACTGCTCCGTGCCTCCCCATGCACCCCAGCCAGCTCCACTCCACACACCTCTAATCAGAGTGTCACCGGCCTCTGGCACAACTGCTCTGTGCAGATGCTCAGCCGCCCCTCCATTTCCCAGTTTTAACGAGATCAAGGGGACAGGAAGGAGGAAGAAGTGATCTCTAAACATGAGAAACTGAATGGGAGACCCAGTCAGTCCTATTGAGGAGCCGAAGACCCTGAGCAGCCAAGGTGACAGGCCTGGGTCCCACTGAATGCTCAGGTCCTTGACTCCTCCAAGGGCCTGTGGCCCCAGGTCCCAGGCAGCACAGATGGGCTGAGCAAGGGAAGGGGTGGGAAGTCCTTGCTGTCCGCAGCCTTTACAACCTGTCTTCGAGGCTTTGCTCCTGGGCTCCTGGCTACGATCAGACAACAGGTGCTGGAGGACAGCCTGTGGGTGGGTTCTTCTCCCGCATGTTTTGGATTGAGACTGTTGGGATCTTTCAGATCTTTGTTCCACGAGGGGCAGAGCCTTCAGAGCAGGGAGGACACTGGCTCTCCCCACACGCACCCTCAGGTCCTTAAGAACAAAGTGAGAATTAAAACATTAATAAATCTTCCTGCTGAAATTGCACAGAGCCTGAGTGGAAACTCAGTTTCATTTGGAAACGGCTAGGATGAAATAGCGTGGCTCTGAACACAAACACCACATGAGGAGCTGCCTGGTGGCCATAAGGCACAGCCCACAGATGGGTCCCCGATGTGCCGGGGTGGCAAAGCCCAGGGTGATGGGGAAACAGACTCCGCGGGCAGCTAGCTCTCAGCTGGTAGTCGGACGTGAGCGAGGGCCTGGTCCCGTGACGCCTAGCAGCTTGACTGATAGAATGCCCCTGAAGGTGAACAACCCTGCTTACAGCTCTAAATTATGCCTTCAATTGCGGACACCAGCAAACGCCCGCTCAGATGTGACGAAGCCCGCACAGTGCAGCTGGTGGTGCCTGGGGCCCGTCCTCCGTGCCCTACGCACCGTCGCCTGCCACTCTGTGGCACGTCGCCGTACCCTCTCTAGTTCCAGAAAATGCTCCCCCATTTTTCACAAGCTCCTTGCTTGGAAATTTGTTCAAAAACCTTTTGGGAAAATAGCTTCTTTTTTTGAGTTACACGGCAAAACAACTGTAGATACATTAAAATAATAAAAATTATTCATCTTAACTGGGAAACGTGCATCCCTTTCAAATATCCCTTGAGGAGGGAAACATACAATATAGGAATAGTATCAAAACAACCAAGTTCGATTTCTCTTGAAAAGAAACACATTTAATTCTGCCTCACTAGGCGCGAAAACAGTAAGATGAATTTCTAATTAGAGAGTGTCTTTCTGTTTGTTTAAAAACAAGAAAAATATATTAAAATCATAACCATCCATCACTAACATTAAGATCTAATTAGCCTGAGAGGATCTTGAACTTCACAGGTAAAAGACAAAGGGGGAGTCTGACCTGGAGCCCCGCGCCACGTTTCACCTGTCAGCACACAGCATTCGTTAAACCACAGGTCTGAGCTCTGTCGTCATTTTTGATCATTATGATTGAAGAGTCTTTCATTTATTTTCATGGGAGGAGTTGAAACAGTACAGTTCTTTTCATTTGTATTTGTTAATATGGGGATTACCACTTGAATGTTGGAATTGCCTTTCTCGGTGGTCCCAGGTGTTTAGATTTAGCGTAGTTAATTGATTCAGAAATAACGGTAGTGCATTTTTTAAGTCTAGTCTCTGGTGTGGCTTCTACTGCTGAACAATGTACTCCTCTTTATAGCTGCTGACGATCTATTTCAGGAACATGGGACGGATCAAGGCAATGTGGTTTTGCAGACACCTGCAGGGCAAGTGGTCAGGGGGGTTAGGACAGCGACTCCAGGACTGGAGTCTGACATTTCATAAACACATTACCTTGCTAACAGCACAAGGATGAAATATGAGTGTGATATCAAGGTACTCAGCTCCTCTTCCAGTTTCCAAGGAGCCTTCTTCTCCCCTCCATCTTCAAAGGCTTTTCATGAAATACAGCTACTCCATCCTTAAAGTTCAAGATTATTTTTGTACAGACAAGCTTTTAGTTTAGTCATTACTTGTTCAAATGTATTAGAAATTTATATTTTGAATATAAAATAATACTTACTGATAAGACAAAACTTGCAACAGGAAATGAAATCCTGGTGTACAAAGATTCCTGACAAATGGGCTCAAGCTGGCCTTGGCCACCCTTTCCAGCGGGTGAGAGTCTGTTGGAGGAATTGCTACTGCGAGTAGGAGGCTAAGGAGAGGCTGAGGCTGCCTCACCTGGGATGGACATGAAAACAATCGAAGTCCCATGAAACAAACATGCCCTTAGTTCCACATTTCATCAGAACAATCAATTTTCATAAACAATAACATACATAATAATATTTATGGCTCACAAAATCACTTTCTCTCTGGATTTCTCAGTGAGTTTTGAAGCATTAAAAAAAGATTTGGACTCCATCCCATTTACTTAGAGCTCACTGTTGGAAACAGGTGAGGAAACAACTTGTAGTGTAGATTAGCCAGAAGTTGCTTTGAAATGGACATTTTGTCTGATTCCCCTCGCTTTATTCTAAGAGGGAAGACATCCCCTGGGCTCAGATGTTAAGTCACGCCGCCTGTTTTTTTTTTGTTGTTGTTGTTGTTCTTTGTTTTACTTGTTCCTGTGAGGTATACGTGACAGTAGAGTGTACTTTGACATAGTGCACATACATGAAATATAACTCATTCTAATTAGGACCCTATTTTTGTGGTTGTACATGATGTGGGGTTTCACGGATGCTGTATTCATATATACGTGGAAAAGTGATGTCCGATTCATTCCACTGCCTGTTGATCATAAGAGAGAATGAAATCCACGTCTTTCAGTTTTAAATCCAATCATGCTTCTAATTCACATGTTTAAAAAGTTGAATTTGTAACTTGGGGAGCTTCAGTGAAATTCTTCAGTAGAGGTCCACAATGTGAGAATATTTCCCAGAAAAGAGCTGGATAAAGACCCAGAATAAATGCCTTTCTCACTGCAGAATGAGACACCCTTCCATGGACAAGAAGAGCCTCTTCCTCAGGTAGAAATTGGTCCTCGGACCCTGCATCAAGAGCGATATTGTGATGGTCCTGGGGTGACTGATTTTCACAGCACATTAAGTGTCAGAGTGACTCTGGCCGTTCTAATGTCCAGCCACTTCCCATTTCAGAGATGGTGAGACTGGGTCCAGAGACTCGCAGGCTTGATGATAGCCCTGGTGACAGACAGAATCTTGGTCTCCTGGTTCCTGATTCAGGAACATTTCCAATTCCAAAGCCCAGAGGTCAATTGTGCATGTAGAAGAAAGGCAGACGCCTGATGGGCTTGAGCTCCAGAGAACATGGTGGCAAAAACTTCATCGAAAAAAAAAAAGTCTTAGAAGGAAATAGGTGACAAAAGCCACCTGATTTGACACCTTTCTCAGAAATATGAAATGGAAAAAAAACTGTAACTCTTTTGGGTATTTCTTTTCATTTGGCCCCAGTGATGTGTAGCCAGAAATCTTCCTTCTTCTCAATTTTCTTTGAGCCCTGACTGTAAGTGAGAGTGGTGTGAACTTTTCCTCCCGGTTTCTTCACCCCGTGGTGGAAGGTGCTTAGGTTAGGGTTAGGAACAGCAACCTCACTCTCCAGAGGCAGTAAGCGAGAGAACAAGGACCACAGCTCTTCTTCTGACTGGTGTATTGTGTTGAATTGCATTCGCCTTGTTTTGCATAGAAATCATCAGAAAGGCTTCAGTGGGGTCCTAGCTTTGTACCCGTCAACTTGGTTTGGTGTGGTGGTCACCCGAGGTGTCTGTCACCCTGCTTCTAGGTGGATTCTCTTTCTTTTACTAGGGATGTAATGACTGATAGGGAGCTCTAGGAATAAAGCTTCTTGGACATACAAGCTGGCTACTTCATGTATAATAAGTGGTTAAAGGTATTATTTGGAAAATGTATTGGAGATTTTGTACATTTCTTGATTGCCTATAATAGAAAGAATTTTTAAAAGGTTTATAAAAATGTTATTATTTGCATATTGGCAACAAATAAGCTTTGAAAATCACAAAAAGCCATGAAAGTTACTAAAAGTAAACAAAATGTTAAGAGGTTTGTCTTATTTCTTCACAATGTTTGTTAAAAATGGATTTTAATGCTCTCAATAGAGACATTCACTACCTGGGTGCCACAGGTCACTTCACCACCTGCTGCCCGCAACTGCTGGGCTCCCTGGCTCTACGGCCTTGACTGAGCTACCGCTCTCCCTCCAGTGTCCCTGAGCTCGCCGTCCCTGCGCTCTGCACAGTGTGACTGGCACTCCAGGCAGCCCGGGCTCCCAGCTCAGGTCCTGCTCTGATTTCTGCCTCTAAAAGTTGAGTGGCACGTTTACCAGTTCTCGGTTTTGTTTGTTCTCCCAATCCACTTAATAAATCCACTTTTCTTTGGCAATCACATAATTTAAATGACCTGCATATAAGCTGATGGCGCATGGGCATAAAAAGGTAAAACAATATTTTTTGGACACAACCTAATTCGATTATCTGGGAAATATCCAATAAAGGCAGTTACCAAATTTAAGTTGCATATGGGTGAGACAAATTCCAAAGATTGAAAAAATGCCTCAAACATCTAAAAGCATTTTGTTTTCCGCCTGTTGTTTCTTGTAATTCTGCCTCAGCCTCCCCAGCCGCTGGGATTACAGGTGTGCGCCGCCATGCTAGGCCAAACTTTTTATTAACTAGCTACCGCCAAGCCTCTTACGTGATCAATGAGAAAGCTTTTTATGTATTCTTAAATACTGAGATTTCATTTTCACAAACTCAGTGTAAGGGCTTTCTGTATGGAAGCGTGTGATTCCAACACATGGGGTACAGAACCCCTGCTAGTTATCACCCATGTGTACCCACAGACGACAGGGGTGGTGATTTTGATAATGGCTGAGCATTTACCGAGCACATTCCATCTGAAACACATGGATCTGGTTAACATTTGATTTGAACTTAGCAACGGTGGGGAGTGGAGCGAACCAGCCCCTGGGTAGGTGTCATGAGCTCTACGCCAGGTGCCACACGGGAAGTGTGTCACAGGATGAATCACCTGTCAGACTCAGGCCTGCCTATGTGGCTTCACCCTCGGATGTGATGGCATTCTGAAAGTCACAGTGCTCCAACACAGACCTGGCCACACAGCCAGCGTACACCACAGGCGACTTTCAGCGTGACGTTCTCAAGGTCTCTAGGGCTGACTTCAGCAGACTGACTGGAAACACTCGCCCCCGGTCCTTCAACCCAATGGTAGAGATCCCAGGTATGGAAGGCTGTCCCCAGGGAATGGCAGAAGGCTCTTAGAATCTGGTTTACTTCTAAAATAAGTCTGTCTTCGAAAGTTGGGTTATTTTGGAACTGTGGAGTGTGTAAACTTCTGCTAAAGCAATCAAACGACTTATGAAATTCACTGATGTGCTGAAATCCATCCAAGAATCCAAGGCATCTTTTGGTTAAATTAAACAGAAAGTGACAGCTGCTTCTTTAGCAACACAGGAATTCATTGTATAAAGGAGTAGTGGACAAAGGAGGGAGGGAAGAAAGCAATCAAGTGTGCAAAGACCAAGTAGCCCCCACCCCCAGCAGATGCTGTTGGCCACTTGGGCTCTAATGGCGAATCTTATGGTCCTGAAAGTTCTCTGCAGTTTATCCTTGTCTTCCCAGGGAGACAAAATTATAAAACAACTGTAAATAAAATGTCAATCCTTTGGTTTTCAAATTTGGTTGATATAAAAAAGACAAAAATAAAGCAATATAACCCACTAAAATACTTAAAAATAAAACACTATAAATAATCTAAAACTATATGCTTATGACGCATCACAGTCAGGTGAGGAAGGAATGATTATTATCCCCGCATTTTAGAGGAAACCACAGAAGGGCTATAATCTCCCCAGTTAGGAGACAGGATGGACCAGGGCGTATGGGCAGTCCCACCTCTGAGCTGCGTTATTGCCGCCCTGCTATGCGTCTGCAGATGCAAGGAATATGCTTCATAAGGCAGTTTATAAGCAAGAGAAGAGGCAGCCTCAACATTTCACCCTGATCTTTCTTACACCAGTTAATGCTACGGAGCTTGACTTTCTTCCTGTGCTCACCAAATTTAATCAGATTAGTTAGACCCTTTTCAAACATTTTCCGAACGTGCCGTGGAGTGTAGGAGTCACTTTAGAAGGATCTCAGCATTTGGTGCACGGCAGGTTGCTGGGATAGAGCAGGCTACTGTGGTTATGCTCCTACACACAGGGATACACGCAAGGTCCAGAGCCTCGGGAACTGCACACATGAGCATATCTGGGCAAAAAGACGGCTTCCCAGAGACCTCGCAGGGCAGGGGAGGAGGGTCATGGACATGAGGGCAGAGGAGACCCGTTGCCTAAAGGCTAACAGCACAGCAGGCAGGCACTGCTTGCCTAGACTGAGCAGAGAAACTGACCTCCAGAGCTGCAGTCCTTCAGGAGAAGCGTCTGAGCATCCACGGGAAGTGCAACATCCGGGAGGCCAGCCCCTTCCCATCCCTTCCGCGGTGGGTGTTCACACCTGTGCCGTGAAAGTGCACCCTCTTCTATGTCTCACTGGGCTGCTCCGTTTAGGGTCTGCTTCAAATACATGAAATGTTTAGCAAGGTAAAATGTTTTGAATTACATTAAGGAGAGCTAATGACCCATGGTGGAGGGTGCCGTGGCTTGGATGTGGGGGTCCCCCAAAGCTCCTGAGTTAATGCAGATGTTTAGAAGTGAGATGAGCTGGGCCCTAATCAGTCCATTCTTGTTGGAAGGGGCTGAGCGGTTGGTAACTGTGGGCAGGTGGAGCATGGCTGGGGTGGACCACTGGGGTGTGTCCTGGGAGGGAGCATGTTCCCTGTGCCCCTCCCCCCCCACCCCACCCCCCACCCCCGCTTCCTGACTTTGCCACGAGGGGAGCAGCTTCCCTCACTGGGCCCTTCCTTCCCTCATGATGCTCTGCCTCACCTGGGCCCAGAGCAAGGGAGTCGGCTGTCTGTGGACTGAAACCTCTGAAACCATGAGCCCCAAACAAACTTGTTCTTCTCTAAATCATTCTCCTCAGGTGTTTTGGTTACAGCAACAGAAAGTTGACCACCAGAGGGCAGCTGCTGTGCGCTCCTAGACTGGGTGGCCGGGCGAACTCGGCACTGCCTGGCTTCTTGGATCAGGTGCTCTGCCGCAGCCTGTCCCCTGGTCCCACACCAGCTGGTAAGAGTTCATGAAGTTCAAGACCTCCTGGGAGGCCGATTCTGTGCTTCTGCTTAGTGAGAAACTGCAGAAGAGGGAACTCCTTATCTCCTGGCTTGCCATCGCCTGGACTTGAAACTAGCAGAGATGAAGTTCAGGGCATACAGGACACTTTGTTAAAGCTATAGGACTTTGGAAGTTGTTTGTTTTCTCTGAGATTAAAAAAAAGAAGAAGAAGAGAGAGAGTGAAGCTGTGGTATTGAGGAGGCCCTGGTCCTCAGTTCAGCTTTGTTTTATTGATTTGCTTCCATTTGAAAGGGAAGGCTTCCTATCGAAGAGTCATTTTCTGATAATCTCCTTGCTTCTGTTCAGTTAGGAAGAGCACCCTTTAGGTAGCAGAAATGGAAAGGCTTGTGGGGGAAACCGATAACTAATGGATGCAGGCTTCTGGTAACCCCTCAATGGTATGTTGACTTCCTGGATAAAATAGTAGATGTGAAATTCCAGTTATCAAAAGGCTACTTAGAAAGGAAATAGAATGTTTGGTAGAATAATCCTTTCCAGACTATAGGCTCCCCGTCTCTTTCCAGTACCTCAGAGGGATGATCTGTGGATCTCAAACTGTGAGACTTCTGCTGGATAGCTCCCTTCCCACGCGGCACTTTGTTTGTAACCATCTGAGTTCAATTAATACAATGTTATTCCCCAAGAAATATATTTTTATGAGATTTCATGTGTGATATAAAATATATTTCATGATGTAAAAATGTCATATATTACTTTTAAAAATTAGAACTAAAAGAGATCTAACTTGATTTCAGACTTAAAATTTCATCTGTGCCATGTTTAATCAGGGAACAGCAGGAAATCAAGGCCCAGTAGTTACAGGGATTGGCTGTTGATTAGCCCTGTCATTTGTCCTCCCTGGGCTTCTGTCTCCTCTCTTGTAAAATGTTGGTGCTATAATTCTTGGACGATTCAATGCAATAATTACAGACATCCTTAGCCATTCGCCACCAGTCTATTAGTTCACGTAGGAACTCATCTTGCAGAAGTTGGAGGACAGGCCCTTTTGGCAAGCCCTCTCTGCAGGGCAGCACGCGGCACCCCTGCCTTCCAGGGGGCAGGCAGGCACAGCTGGGCCGGGTCCAGCAGAGGAGGGAGACCTGCACTCTTGGTGGTCCTATCCTCCAGCAGGCCTGGGGCATCTGCTTTCATGTAGTAACTGGCTACCCCGGTGGTAACAGATGACTTCTAAACAACTGTCACAGCTGAAAACAAAATGGAACAAAAAAGCCACCCTCCCACACCACACACCAGCTTGCCAACACCTGAAACGGATCCTTCTTGGAGCATTTTAACAAACAAATGTTTTTTTTTTTTTTGGTTGTTTTTACAATTCAACAGAAACTCATAAAACTCCAACTGGCTTCATATTTCCCATAGACTTAACCCCCTAAATTTTCTAATGGTTCACAGCAATAACTAGTTTCCAGATGCACTTAGAATGTGTTAATTGCCTGCAGGAATTGGCTTATAAAACATATACAAGCCTTCAAATTCTTCACCCTCGAGATTCCACTGTGAGGTACACCTCCGTCTGTGTAATGTTTGACCACGGTTTTGTGCTTAAGTTTCAATTAATATTGAATAGAAAAAAAGGAAATAGAAGATTCTGTGTCTGAGCAGCTTTCTCTCTCCTTTTCTTTCCTTGGTCACGCCACCAGCTCTCCTGTTATGTTGAAAATCAGGACATAATGACTAACGCCCCTTGGGGAACAGCTGGGATCGGTGGCACCCTGAGGAGCAGGGTCTTGGTGTGGACGGTGGTTGGGCAGTGCTGGTGGGCTCCGCTGGACCAGGGCTGACTCACCCCAGATGCGTCGCTCTGACAGCTGTCACAGTTCATGTCCTGCACACTGGAAGGTCCAGCTCTCTCCTGGTCGCTCCTGGACAATTTCTTTCTGTCACCAGAACCTTCCCTAGCTGCAAGACTGTCAGTGTTTATTCTCAGTGTTTTGTCCTTGATTGAAACTAGGCAGAAAGTGAGTCTGTGGTGGTCCTCCCCATGGCTGGCAGGGCCAAAAACAGACAGGAGAATAAAAACATGGCCCTTGATGGGAAAAGCACCGAGCAGGTGGCTTGCTCCTCAGTGGCTGCCTCGCCATCTTCCCTGAGGCACGTCTGAGCCTCATGTCCTTGGCATATTTTTCTTTTAGATTCCATGTGGACAGCTTGTAAGCAAAAACAGGAAACAAGACAAGAAGCTGGTCATGCTCACCCATCAGCCTGAAGATTCTGAGAGGTAACACTGCGCTTCACTCAGAGGTCACATGCCCCTAGCGCCATGGTCTAATCAGAGCGGCTCTGTTTGCCCACTAAGGTCCTGGTTCTATCAGTCCCCAGGGCACCCATGTGCGTGGACCTTGGGAACTAGATGGTGGTCGTTGGTGTGGACTTTTTGACATGTTTTCTTTCATTGCTACCCAAGGGACGAGAAGCATGGTGAGCCATGCAAGTATTTGATTTTTAAAGTATTTGTCAATTTTCATTGATGAGCTTTGGTACTAGGGGTGATTTCTTCTTCAATGGTGTGAATTTCTCCTCAGAAACAACTTTATTTCACCAATAAGATTAAGGAGTAGCTGTGTCTGTCCTCCTGTTTGTTTAGTCCTTAGCTCAGATGAAGGACGAGAAGTTTTCTAATGCCTTTATCAAAAAAACTGCTTCCTCAGCCACCTTGCTCGCCCCATCAGTCTGCAAGCTCCTCCTCCAGCCTCCCCTGTCGCTGACCTACAGAGCTTGCCTGCACCTCACTTGGCACCTCTGCGTGGGAAGGTAGATGAGGCCTGGCCTCTCCTGAAGCGCTGGCAGCTCAGAAATGCATAGGAAGAGGCCGGGCCCTGGCCCTTTCAAGTCAGAGACAGTTAAGGAAATGCTAAGACTCGTGTCCTTTTTTATGGGGGTGAGGAGGTGTAATCGGGAATTGAACCCAGGGGCCACGTCCCAGCCCTTTTTATTTATTTTTTAATTTTGAGGTAGGATCTCACTAAGTTGCTTAGGGCCTTGCTAAATTGCTAAGGCAGGCCTTGAACTTGCGATCCTCCTGCCTTAGCCTCCTGAGTTGCTGGGATTTCTGTCGTGCGCCACCACACCCGGGAGACTCGTGTTCTTGAATCAGCCTTTCTCCCACGAGAGTCTCAGACCGTGGGTGTGAGGACACTCTCGAGTCTGCGATCCATGCACATTCCAGTAAGAAGGTCCAGAGCAGGGACAAGGCAGCCTTCAGGAGTTTTGCCCAGACTGACAATAGCAACAGTGTTTGAATGGATTGGCCAGCGGGTGACCAGGACCCCCAGTAACGGTGGGGATGCTGATCTCCTCCTTCTTAGCCGCTCACATCTGGCACCTTCAGTTAGGGCTGTGGCCGTAACTGCACCACAGGTCACCTCGTCATGTGTTGCTGCCCCACCTCCCACAAGTGTGCAGAAGGCACCTGTCCTGCCTGCTTGGCAGGGTCTCATGGCCCTGGGAGGAGGTGGGATGAGCCACAGCAGTGGCCTCAGAGATCCCATGGACGTTGAAAGCAAAGGGAGGACAGAAAGAGCAAGGGAAGGAGGACGGGGGAGGAGGAGGGG
>PVHX01017697.1:0-38959 GCA_004024805.1 Geosciurus inauris | reverse complement strand
ATAAAGAAACTGTGGTACATATACACAATGGAATATTATTCAGCAATAAAAGAGAATAAAATTATGGCATTTGCAGGCAAATGGATGGAATTGGAAAGCATTATGCTAAGTGAAGTAAGCCAATCCCAAAAAACCAAATGCCAAATGGTCTCTCTGATTAGTGGATGCTGATGAATAAGGGAGGTGGGAATGGGAAACACAAGAGAAATAGAGGAACACTGGATGCGGAATGGGGGAGGTGGGGGCAGGAAAGGGGAATGGGTATAGTAAAGATGGTTGATTGAGATCGTCATCCCTACCCTTGGTGCATGCATGAAAACACAATTGGTGTAACTTTATCTGATTGCAACCAGAGAAATGAAAAAACTGAGCTCTATATATGTGCTATGACTTGAAATGCAATTAAATAAACTAAAAAAATAAAAAATAAAAAATAAAAAATAAAAAAATAAAAAAAATAAAAGATAACAAAATCATGGCATTTGCAAGTAAATGGATGGAATTGGAGAACATTATGCTAAGTGGAGTAAGCCAATCCCAAAAAACCAAGTGCCAAATGTTCTCTCTAATTAGTGGATGCTGATACATAAGGAGGGTGGGAAAGGGGAACATAGGAGAAATTGAGGAACTCTGGATGCGGTAGGAAGAAGGTAGGGGGAGGGAAAGGGGAATGAGTGTAGCAAAGATGGCTGAATGAGATGGTCATCTCTACCCTAGGTGCATGTATGAAGACACAAATGGTGTGACTCTATCTGGTTTGCAACCAGAGAAATGAAAAAATTGAGCTCTATATGTGTACTATGACTTGAAATGTATTTTAATTAATTAATTAATTAATTAATGAAAAAAGAAGGCTGTATAATTGGAATCATGCAATATATGGTCCTCTTGAATTGACTTATTCATAATGCTCTTCAGGTTCATCTAAGGGGTATGTATCAATTGCTCATTTTTAGTTGTTGTTCTTTTTATTTGTACATGACAAGAGCTTACATTGATATAATCGTACAAGCATGGAATATATCTTATTCTAAATAGGGCATAAGTCTTGTGGATGTACATGATGGTGAGATTCACTGTGGTGTATTCATATATGTACTTAAGAGAGTTATATCAGATTCATTCTACTGTCTTACCTTTTCTTATACTCCATGCCTTCCCTTCATTTCCCTTTTTTGTTACTGAGAAGTATTTTGTGATACGGATGTTTTGCATTTTGCTTAACCTTTTACCTGTTGAGGAATATCTGGGTTGTTTCCAGTGTTTGTCTATTAACAATAAGAATTATATAATATGTTTAATTTATGTTTTTATGAGTACATAAATTTTTATTTCATTTTAACAAATGCCTAGAAGTACAATTTCAATTATATATGTTTAGTAGGTTTTGTTTTGAAAGAAACTGCTGAACTATTTGCTAGAGTGACTGTACCATTTTACATTTGCATTAGCAATTTATGAAATATTGTTTCTATATTTTGCTATTATTACTATTTCAAATTTTAATTATTCTCAAAAGTATGTAATTTATTTCATAAGGACTTAATTTGATTTTCCCTTGTGGCTAGTGATGCTGAATATCTTCTCATATGCTTGGTTTAAACCATAGACCTTCTTTGGTGAAATATCCTGTTGTGTCTTTTTAAAAATTTTTTTAATCAGAATATTTGTTTTTCATCATTACTTTTTTTTAAATTTATTTATTTGTTCTATTTAGGCTTACTTGTTAACAGAGTGCAATTTGATTCATTGTACATAGAGGATAACGTATCAATTCTCTAGTTGTAAGTTGTATAGAATCACAACATATATGTAGTCATACATAAAGTTAGGGCTATGATGACCATCATATTCCACCACCCTTACTGTCCCCATGACCCCTCTCCCCCTTACACCCCTGTGAACAGAGTTCCATCATTGTTCCCATGTCCTTCCGCACATTATGGATCAGCATCCACTTATCAACAAGTACATCTGGCATTTGGTTTTCTGAGATTGGCTTACTTCACTTAGCGTGATATTCTCCAACTCCATCCATGGCTACTTTTTGAGAGTATTTTTTTAATATAAGTCAGATATGTTGCCCTTGTCAGATATTTTTCAAAGATAGTAACTTATCTTTATTTCCTCTTAGCAGGGTCTTTCACAGAGCAATAGTATTTCATTTTCATGAAGACTAGTTTACTTGTTTTTTTTTAATGGATTGTAGTTTTGGTGTCAATTCTATGAACTCTTCATTAAGCTTTCAGTAGTGATGCTTTTCTCCTATGTTACCACCTATGTTCTAAATGTTTTATAATTTTTCATTTCACAGCAAAATATATAATGCATTGTGAGATAATTTTGTATAAAGTGTGAGTTTTAAGTTGAGTTTAATTTTTCTTGCCAACAGATGCCAAATTGCTTCAGCACATTTTTTCATTCTTTCACTTTCAACTTACCTATATTGGTTTATATAAAGTGAGTTATTTGAAGACATTGTATAGTGTGTCATACTATTTTATTTAACCAACTCTGCCAACCTCTGCTTTTTATTTGCTATATTTAGATCATTTCTATTTATAATAATCATATATGTATTATATCAGTGTCAAAATTAATATCTATATTTTGTTTTTTGTTTTCTAACTGTACTGATTTTTGTTTTTCTATTTTCTTTTTATTCACTTCATTAGTTGGACATACACATATATGCATATATAATAATAATAAAAATAATAGTTTTTGTTGTTGTTATTATTATTATTATTATTATTTTGGTACCAGGGATTGAACTCGGGGGCACTTAACCACTGAACCAAATCCTCAGCCCTATTTTGTATTTTATTTAGAGACAGAGTCTCATTGAGTTGTTTAGGGCCTTTCTAAGTTGCTGAGGCTGGCTTTGAACTTGTGATCCTCTTGCCTCGGCATCCTGAGCTACTGGGATTACAGGCATTTGCCAATATGCCCAACTACTTGGACATATTTTAGAATTACATATTGACTCATCTATAATATTTTTATTTGTGGAGTTCTATATATGGCATTTTTAGTGATTACTTAGGCATTACACTACATTTGCTTAACATCATAGTTCACTCCTTTTGACACTTTGGCAGCATTTGAAAAATGTGCCACTTCCCAGTGGTTTCCATAGATTCCGAAGAGAAATCCATGGAATTTTGAATTGTTTTCTCTTTATATTTAGGTTATTCTTTCCCTCTAATGTGTTCAAGACTTTTTTGTTTTTGTTTTAGTTTTCAGAAATTAGACTCAAGTTACACAACTTGAGAACCCACCCCCATATAATTTTTGGAATATGAGTTCCCTAGATAGTCTGCCTTTTTTCTTCCTACTTTCAGTCTTCCACTGTTTGTTTTATAATGTCCAGATTTTTGGCTGTACTCACAGGAAGAGTATGAATATGGACCTGTATTCTAACTTTGTGTACCCTCTGTCATTTTGTTTTCAGTGTGTTCCTTCTGAGAAGTTTATTGCTGAATTTTACTTTTTTATTCCATCTGAATGTCTTTACCTTTGGATAAGGAAACTCATTCTCACTGATTTCAAGTAACGATGCAGAACAATGGATTTTTTTTTGTTCATTGCCTTTGTACTTTACAATGATTTTTTTTTTCTTCCTTAGCTTGAAGATTTAATCAATACACTTATTTTTCTTCCCAATGTCCCAGTCTGTTTACCTTGGATGGTATATTATACATTTTTTTTTTGGTATCGGGGATTGAACTCAGGGGTACTTGACCACTGAGCCACATCCCCAGCCCTATTTTGTGTTCTGTGTAGAGACAGGGTCCCACTGAGTTGCTTAGCGACTCGCCATTGCTGAGGCTGGCTTTGACTCGCGATTCTCCTGTCTCAGCTTCCCAAAGTGCTGGGATTACAGGCTTGCACCACCGCGCCCAGCTATGTCATACATTTTAATTGCATTGAGAGAGGCTTTTTAAGTGGTTCACAGCTTCTAATTGATAGTTCCAGCGATCCTCTTGTCAATATTTTGAGATCCTGCAGTGGTTTTCACCAGGAACAGAAACTTGTGGCTTCCCAATCTGTTCTTTGGAGTGGGTCCATGTTCTTATGTTTTTCTGAAAGATCATTGGGAAACTAAAGGCAGGAAAGCAGAGGAGGTGAACCACATAGATTCTAGGGACATGTGAACGCAGCTGCCTTCTCTAGGCAGGATGAAAATCCCTAAAAATTAACAGGAACAGCACATCTGATTCTCTTCTGTATTAAATGGTCATAGCCAAAAGAGAACCTGGAGAGTCCACTTTGGGTAGGGATAAGAATTTCAAAGAAGGCCCTCTGGGCTTAAGATGGTTCTTTTTAAAAGGTAACATAAAGACATGGCCTAAAATCTCAAAGAATCTCAAATGTCTGTCTTCTGGGACCTTCCTCATCCATCATAATGACTTGGAGAATGGAGATGGAGTGCCTGGGTCTGGAGCCACCTAGACTAATAAGATATTGGATTAATTATCTCCGTCTGGCACTTATCTGTCATTACAGTTATCATCTAAAGGTGCCTTATGTTTTAGCCATAGTTGGTGAAGTAAAGCAAAGAGTTGTGGCTATTTTTGTTTGTTTGTTTTCTAAAGTAGCACAACCTCCAGAAAAGCCGTGCCTCACAATTCAAAGTATTCACTCAAATTATGTTAGAACACAAAATGATGAAGATTAACCTGTATTCCATCTGATGCTGAGTGCTGGCTCAGCCTTTCTGTGCCTCAACGTCCCCCTTGAGAGCTTGTTTTCAGCAATCCAAGATTTGCTAAGCAATCACGTGAAAATATATCCCAACACTGACTAGAGATTCATGGATCTGTTCTGCTGTTCCAGCATGGTAATCATTTTCCTGTTGTATGCTGATACACAAGAGAGTGCTACCAAAGTTTATAGTAGATGCGAAGAATTTACTTAATCTCCATGGAGTACATTTTTCAAATAGAAATACCTCACTTGTTCTTTTAAAATTGAGTTCCTAAAGAATTTTAGAATTTTAATGTCTTACTAGAGCCCAAAGTGTCTTGAGAGAGGCTGTCCATCTTATTTCACAGCAGGAAATCATAGGCCAAAAGCTCAAATCACAGCCCAAGTGACTATGAATGATTCAGGGTCACCTGGTTATATCTCCAGCCCACAGAATCTAAAAAAATTAGGAAAGAAGGAAGAAAGGAAGGAAGGAAGGATGGAAGGAAGGAAGGAAAGAAGGAAGGAAGGAAGGTAGGAAGGAAAATAAGTGAGCAAATATTCAATGATCAAGTGGCTCTAATCTATAGCTTTTCCCTCTATACCCAGATCACAGATCTGCCTGGCTAATCACAAAGCTATCATGGGGACACAAGGAGAGATGTAAGCAAGGCATTTCACACAAAGAAAAATCCCATTTCCCTTCTGAGCTTGGTCTCAGAATATGATTTGCTCCTGACCAGACTTTATCCAATGAATTATTTTATAAGCTCTCACTTGTAGATCCTGAACCCTTTTGTTGAATATTTGTTCATTTATTTTTCCTTATTCCATTTTTTCCTTCAATTGTTTTTTAATTCCTGTGGGTTAGAAATAACAGTGGTGAATAACACATACCAACTTCCTTGTTTTAGTCAGCTTTTTTGCTTCTGTGACTAAAAGATCTGACCAGAAAAAATTTAGGAGGAAAAGTTTATCTGGGGGCTCATGGATTCAGAGGTCTCAATCCATAGATGGAAGACTCCATTCCTTGGGACACAAAATGAGGCTGATCATCATCACAGAAGAGTGTAACAGAGGGACGTGGCTCACATGGTGATCAGAGAGCAGAGAGAGAGGTTTCCACTCTCCAGATACAAAATATATATTCCCATAGCCACACCCCCCAATGAACAGGTTTCTCCAGCCATACCCCATCTGTCTCCAGTCACCACTCAATCCCATTAGAGATTAATCCACTAATTAGGTTAAGGCTATAACCCAATCATTTTTCCTCCAAACCTTCATGCACTATCTCACATGTGAGCTTTCAGGGGACACCTCATACCCAAACCATACCATTTCTTTCCTTGTGAGGACTTTAATTCTCACTTTAGGAGAACTAATATCAAGAAATAAATAAGAAAAATATCAGGGATGTTAGGTGATGCTAAGTATTGTGGAGAAAAGTAAGTCAAGGAAAGGAGGTAAGTAAGGCTGGAAAGGGCCAGGAGGGATACACAATTTTAAATAGGTCATTCAGAGCTGGGCAGCAGTTGAGCAGAGAACTGAAAGAGGTGAAGGAAGAAAGCCCATGGGTGGCTGGGCCAAGAGCATCTCTGGCAGGGACACAGCAAGTGGTAACTCTCTGAGCTGGAGCATTCCTGGGGTGTCAGAGGTCCTACAAAGGGACCAACCTGGGTGGAACAAAGTGAGCAAGGAGCAGATGGTGGAAAATGAGCAAGGGAGGTGATTGGCTGGGGATTATTATGGTAGTCTGGGAAAGGTAGGCTGAATATAGAGATGCCATGAGAAACGTTGAGGATTTTAAATTTGACTGTGTCTAAAGAGAAGTCATTGAAGACTCTCGAGAGTGTCTTGACCCATTTTTGTGTTTTAACAAGTTCTCTCTGACCACTATGTAGAGAGTATGATGTAAGAAGCTAAGGGTGAAAATGGGGACAATAGTAAAGTGGCTACTTCAGAAAGGCAGTAGCAGGTGACAGGGTTGGCTAGGGTGCAAGTGGTCACAAGAGGTCAAATTCCAGAAGCATTCAGTAATGGGCATAGAAAGCTATTGCTGATAGATTGTTTAAAGTGAAATAGAGGAGTAAAAGTTAACTCGAAAGTTTGGCTGAGCAAATGGAAATTCACATTCGAAATTGATTAATGCAACTGGCCATGGGTACATTTTATTTTAAAAACCCAGATTTCTGACTTTTCTTGAACAATTGGAAGACCTGACACCAAAGGGCCTAAATTTTTATATAAGAACGATTTGCTAGAGGTAAGTTTCTGCTCTCTTTGGGATGATGCATTTTCTGCAGTCTCTACTCCTCTTATTGTTACCTTACCCATTTTGCTCATTATATTGCCTACTTAATCCTTGCAGTCATTGGATTTGTTTTTATGGATGCTATACTAGACATTTCCACGTGTCCTTATACATGTGCTTATTGTTAAGAACTCTGGCCCTCACTTTTATTTCTGGGCCAAACCAGCAGGGGTGGTCATAAGTGATAAAAAGAGAAAAATGTGTGTCCAAAGTTCTGCTCTTTCTGGCTATACAGAATATCCTCCTTTCCTGTTGTTGGGAGACCCAGGTAATAACTTGTAATTTCTGAGCCATGGTGTAGTGTTGCCCTTCCCTGTCTCTCCTGATGCTTGTGATTTGTCCCATGAAGTTACAGCTGGAATGTGTGTTGTTCATGTCTGATGCTCACAATGTTTCATCCCATTCAGACGGAACACAGCCTTGTTACAAGTCTTTTAGAACTCAGTTGGATTCTGTGAACTGGAGGACAATTCCAGCAAGGAACACTAAGGTGTTTTCTGAATCACTTCAAGTCTGTGTTTTCCCTCTGTCTTTTCTTTAAGACAAGGCCCCTTCTAGGAGGATCCATGGTTTGTGCATGAAAATAGTCCCAACATCCCATCTCTGTTAACTTCCAGATGCACCAAGGCTGAATCAATGAGGAAAAAGCAGAGTGGGGAAGCTGAGACCATGGCATGCCATGTGACTTTCTAGTTCTATAAAATACTCTTGAACAATGCAAAAACTGCAAACCCTCACTAAAGCTAATATATTACATAGGCTTTTTATGTAAGTATCTTTTATGGTTTAGATATGCGGTCTCCCCCAAATCTCATGCATGACAATCCTGCAGAATGTTCAGAGGTGAACTATTTTATGAGTGCTTTAACCTAATCAGTAGATTCATCCACTGATATGGACTAGCTCGGTGGTAACTGTAGGCAGGCAGGGTGGAGCTGGTAGAAGTAGGTCACTGAGGGCATGACCTAATTCTGTTCCTGGTGAGCAGAACTCTCTCTCTCTGCTTCCCTGTTGCCATGTCTTGAATTGCTTTCCTCCACCACACTTTTCAGCCATGATATTCTGCTTCACATTGGTCCCAGAGCTATGGAGTCAGTCAACCATGAATTAAACTTCTGAAACTGTGAGCCAAAATAAGCTTTTCTTCCTCTAAATTGTTCTTGTTGGGTATTTTGGTTATAGTGATAAAAAAAACTGACTAAACAGTATCTCATTAAATGGATGTTTCCATTGTGTTTGGCAGAGTTCTAGTTCTGTAGACTGTTCCTAGAAGAAAGCTTCCTTAGTGAAGTCATTTGGAACATGTTACATATTTATATCTGATTCTGTCTGTGAGGTAGGAGACACATTATATTGTATTCAGAGTTCAAATAAGCTCTGCAATAAAGAAGTCTGCTTATCTTGACTTATTCCAGCTTGTCCCTAGATTATGGAATGCTTTTATCACTGGTTACCTTGAGAGCACATTTTGGAAACACTGCTTTATATGTTCATGACAACTTTGAAGAAAAAAGCATAGGCTATAAGAGGTAAAGATCTCTCTCCCAGGAGCCATGATACATGTATAAGTGTGGAAAATTATCTTCATCTTCCCACTCCAGGTCTGTTCCTTTTGCCAGACTACCACACCATCAGCTCTTTCTAAAACTCTTCTGCCTCCCAAATAAATATATTCTCATCAGTAACAATGGTTTACTTCAGCAGGGATTCTCAAGGAGTCAGAGGAGTTCTCTGAAAAGTTCCCCAACCTTGGTCTAAGATTGGGATAAATATACATAGAGATCTAGTTGCCTCATAGTCGCTCTGTTATTATTTATTGTTAAATGTATAATAAGTAACACTTTTTAAAAATGTTTTTGTAGTTGTAGATGGACAACATGTCTTTATTTATTTTTATGTGGTGCTGAGGATCGAACCCGGTGCCTCACACATGCTAGGCAAGCGCTCTGCCACTGAGCTATAGCCCCAGCCCCAGTAGCACTTTTAATTAATGACATTTACCAATCTTTTATTCTGAGAATGATATGTACTCATTGAAGAGAAGTTGGGGAACAGTTGAAAAAGAATGAACAAAGAAAAAAATAATTTCAACTAAAATTAACCCATTTAACATACTGGTACCAATTGTGCATATTCACATGTGCATATTTGCATGTTTGGTGGGGACAATGCCCTGTCCACAGTTATTTAACATGATGTTCTTATTTTGTTGAGCATCACAGCTTGTAAATATGTTCACATCTCATTAAATGCTCTTTGAGAAGACTTTCAATGGCTGTATGAAGCTCCCCTGAATGAAGATGCAATGCTTAACTCAGCTATTGGGGGTTGTTATGGTTTGGGTGTGATTTGTTCCCATCAAAACTCATATTGAGATTTGGCCCCAATATAACAGTATTGAAAAGTGGTGGAACCTTAGGGGTGGTGCCTAATGGAAGGTGATTGGGTCATAAGTGCCCTTGTGAACTCTGGTTTTATAGAGTTGGTTTGCTCTCACAGGAGTAGACTTGTTCCTGCAAGAGTGGGTTGTTACCAAAGAATGAGCCTGGCTCCTCCCAGACTCTTTTTTCCTCTCTTATCATGTGATCACTCTCACATGCATTTTTACCACATGATGCCATGTGTCACGTTGTGATACACCCAGTGTGCCCTCTCTAGAAGCCCAACAGATCAAGTTATGTGGGTGATCTTAGAATTTCACCTTCCAAAACTGGGAGTTAATAAATCTTTTTTATTTATAAAGTCCCAACTTCAAGTATTTTGTTGTAATGAATCAAAATGGATTAAGACAGTGGGACAGTCAATGCTATGAGTTCTCTAAATTACCTTCTTTCTCTAAACATTGGTACATCTGCATATTCAAATCTTCCTTACAGTTGATTTCTAGCCAGTAGTTGTGAGAAGAATGATGGAGATGAGTCTATACCTACCTTGTTTTCCTCTTCATCAGCACCAATTAATGACAAACCACATTTTGGAAGCAGCTTGGATCCAAAAGGCACTTGGAAAACTGCCAGAAGATACCAACCTACTTCAGACTTCAAATGAGAAATAAATCTGTATTGTGTTGAGCATCTGCATTTTCAACATATTGTAGCATCTACTGATATGTTATTACACATATTTCATCTTTGTTTTTGATTACTTAAATATAGAGCTTCAGTGAGCATATTAAAACATGTATTTTTGTTTTTATCTCTTTTTTTCTTGAAAAATTCTGCTTTTTGGAAAATGTATGCCAACATATTTTCTATCTGATACACACAAAATAGTGCCTGAGTAACCATCTGATCTTGGCCTTATCAAAATAATTACCTGAATAATTTTACTAAGGTTAGAAATTTAAATAGCATCTCATTCTTCTAATTTTCATTGTTTTTAATTTCTGATGAGGTTGAAAATATCCTTTCCTGAGGGCTTATCAGGAAAGAGAGTGGCAAATATTAGAGTGCTGGAGGTGCCAGCCATCAGCATCCTCCAACTCATGAGGCTGGGATTCCTCTGACTGAGCCCTCCTCATGAAGAAAGGTATGCTTTGGATCTGTCTCACAATTAATTACCTTGTCAATAGCCTTGATGGTCACGCTGTCTCTAAACACAATGACAATACTGATTCTTTCCACGGATTTTCTAAGAAGAAACCCATAGCAATTTAGGAATTTCATAGCTTATGGTCTAGGATGGATGCATATATTACAAGAGATCTCATGGTGCAAAGATCCAAATAAGGGATGGCAGAAGTACAGAGAATAGAAGACCACTTCTGCCTGAGGTCTGGAGTGGGGCTGGAACATTGAAGCTGAACCTTGAAGGTGACATCCAGGGTGACATCAGAGCTTGATCTCTGGTCCTAATCCAGGCTGGGATTCGTCTTCCATGGACAAACCCCACAATAGCCCCTCTAATGGAATATATAAGCCAGGTTTTCCTGTGCTGAAAGGTGATCAAATCAGACAAATTGTAAATCTACAGCGCTTGTTTTGTCAGCATGTATATTTTTATAGAAAGGAGCAAATCTCTGCTGTGTTGGCCAGATAATCATCTCTGCTTTTCCTTACTTGTTCAGAACTGTGAAAGAATGCCCCTGGTGGGGACCTGGTTTTAATCACCTTTGATTAACACAGAAGCTTTTGAAAGTGAAGGTGCTTTCTGTAAACTGTGGCAGGGTCTCGAGGCATTAACATTTCAGACCTTTCCCCAATACGTGAAATGTCTAAATCAGAGCCAAGGTATCAAACCCATGGAGACAAAATCCACAGCGTGGGGAGTTCACTTAATGCCTCTGACTCATTTCTCAAAGAAGTTTTTTGGCTTTTTATTATTATTTTTTCATCCTTGAAAAATTACAGGCCATTCAAAGCCAGAACCTTCTGGGTTCAGGGAATGTTTCAGCTTGCCTGTTTTGTACAAAAGGAAGGCTTTCAGGAGAAATTGAGAGAATCCAGAGTATGTCTTGGGAATGGCTCCAGAAATTACTAAGAGACTGGAAAAATGAAGCTTAGAAGAAAAGACAAAAGGGTTTGGGGTCTTCCCTGGGAACACAGGGAGAGTCACTTTATACCCTTAAGAGCACTCAGAATTAAAATATAAATAATGTTGCCCTTGCCTGGAGATTTCATTAAGACCTACGTGGTTTGGGTGAGGACATAGGAACCCTGGGGCATGCAGGCAAGATGCAGGTCTTTAAAACCAGGACTTACATAGATTATTTAGCCAATTTAAGCATCAACCTGCTTACAGTTTATGTGGCTAAGCAGATACCTAACTTCTGGGAGTGAGAGGGAAGAAAATGGGAGTGATGAGAACAAAAGGGAAAATTGTGATATTTTGTTTTCAGAAGCCCTCACTTGGAGCTAAACCCTTGATTGTAAGAAATCTGAGTGAATATTGAATAAAATAGACACATGAATGCCAGATTCCATGAATTGCCTGAGAAAGTCTCTGAATCTGTTCTATTCAGTTTCTCCCAAGGCCAGGCAGGATGAGGAACATGACATTTTTATTTATTTATTTATTTATTTATTTATTTATTTATTTTGTACCAGGGATTGAACTCAGGGGTACTGGACCGCCGAGCCACATGCCCAGCCCTATTTTGTGTTTTATGTAGACACAGGGTCTCACTGAGTTGCTTAGTGCCTTGCATTGCTGAGGCTGGCTTTGAACTCATGATTCTCCTGTTTCAGCCTCCCAAAGTGCTGGGATTACAGGCGTGTGCCACTGCGCCTGGCTGAGGCACATGACTTCTGAATGAGCTGCCCACTCTGTCTTCTATCACTTCAAAGGAAGGGTTCCCACAGGAAAATGCAAACATTGCTGAGTTACTCTTTGGTTTGGGCTTCCAAAATCCGGATTTTCCTATATAATCATCCTTTAGTATTCATGGCAGATTGGTTCTAGGACTAGTGAGGATAACAAAATCCATGGAAGCTCAAGTCCCTTGTATTAAATGTCATCATATTTGCATGTAATCTATAAACTTCCTTCCATATACTCTAGACAGTCTCTAAATTACTTAGTATGCTGAATACAAAGTAAATTATATGCAAATAGTTTTTATACTCTACTATTGAGGGGATTTTAATAACAAGAAAATGATTCTGCACATGTCCAATACAGACACAATTTTCTTTTCAGAATATTTTTAATCTGTGGTTGTTTGAATCCCTAGATGTGAGACCCATGGGTATGAAGGGATGATCTGTACATTGATTAATTTAGATGGGCTCAGGGGATTCTGCATCACCCAACACACTCAGGATTGCTCAGAAAGCCAATTTACAACTTTAGTTCCCATGGAACAGAGATTTCCCTTTTAAACAAAACACATCATCTGAAGAGTGAGAAGTAGGAGTATGTTCCAAGAGAGAAATCAACATCACAGACGACCTGAAGACCTATGTGATCCACAGAGTGTGGAGTCTTATTAGGATCACATGGTCTCAAAAGTATCACTTTCAGAAAGAGAGCTAAGGTTGGGGGGAGGAGAGAGGAGACCTGATCCAGAGCCCATTTTTCTGGATGGTTCTAAGGGCTGGGAATGTTGCCTACAGTCTTCTGTGAGCAGCATATTCATGGATGATGCTTCCTATTTCTCATTAGCAGTAAGTGAGGAGAAAAAGGCAGGGAAACAGGAAGATTAGAGCTGTGAGAAGTTTGGCTGTGGGAACAGAGAATTAGAGGGGTAGAGGGAGAATTTGGGAGGTCTTGGTGGAGGGGTCTGGTTGCAGTTTAAGGATAGATTTGGAGAACGTGTACAAAGCAATGGTTTTGGAGCATTTAGTTGAGAGGAAAACATTGAATTAGATGAAAGGCTAATTTAGGTATTATTTCTGAGATGTAGAGGAGGGGATTCAAAAATGGAAGGGATACCTGACTCAGGCAGTGGAGAGGGCCATAGGAAGGGTAGAAGTTGGAAAGCCCATTGTTATAAAGATTATACATAGTTCCCTTCCAATGGTTTCTCTGTGTTATCTAAGAGGTCAGTCTTTAGGAACAAGGGGGCAGGAGGACAGAGGAGTGAGGTAAATGGTTTGCACAGGGGTCAGTCATAATCCTGGAAGACATGATCCTTACACCATAATCCTGATTATTGAAATCCTGAACAATCAAAACCCTAAAGTCTAAATTCTCCCAAAATCACAATCCCAAAAGGAAAAAATTCCAGTTGTTGAAATCTGAAAGCTGAAAACCACAATTCCCATTGGGAAAAAGAAAGAAAAGAATCTATAGAAGAGAATCAGAAAGCTGAATTCTTCAGAAGGGACAAGTGCATTTTCAGTTGTGCACAGGATAGTTGCATTGTGTTAGGCCTATGTGTTTACTTTTTCTGTGATTTCCAAAACACTCCCTGCATACACACAATACACACACACACACACACACACACACACACACATTTGGAGAATTGACATGGTTTACAAATTTTGTAAGTATATGTTGTCCAATTAGAAAGTCTGGTTATTGCTTTTCAGGATTTACACACTTATCTCCTATGAAAATTCTCGCAGGCATACCCAAAATAATCCTAGGTATTTGTTTCTTCTAACAAGATTCACCTATCCTATGTAGAGCTGAAATGCACTAACCTGCTTTCCAGAATTCAACTTTCTACCTCTTTTATATAACCTGTATTTTTAATGGTAATTGTGGTTTTAGAGATTTCAGGTTTTAGGATTTCAGTATTCATTCAGGGTTTTTATCTTTCAGGATTGTGATTTGTAAAATTTTAGACTTCAGGGATATTAATCTTTTGGGATTTCAACATTTGTGATTATGTCATTTGGATTGTCTTTCAGAATTATGCCCCAAACCTAGTTGGCACAGTCATCAAGGAAAGAAAAGCAATGCTTGGCAGTGGGTAGAGTTCCTGTGAGCTTTGCTTTCTTAAACAGGTGGCCTTCTATGTGCACTGATGTATCATGGCACTTGAGACTTTTGCCACCAGCCAAACATCTTCTGAGTCATGGAGGACATCTCTGGACACATTCTTTATCTGCCACATTCTTAATTCTTTGGCGCCCCTGAGAATCTTTCTAGTTTTGCGCTGACTGCTATCCCATGTCCATGTTTTTGACCTCTGGTGCTTTCTAAAGACTTACTTCTGGCCTTACTTTCCACTGACATAAAGCATTATGACCTGGACTAGGGAGCAGGTATCTCCTACTTCTCTTCCCTGGGTTTTTATGGTTGGGAGGTGACTTAGCTCATTAAAGACTGACTAGGCTGTTTTCAAAATTAGAAATTTGATCTGGTGATACTTTGAAGAAATATAAAAGGAGTGGGTATAGGGAAGACCTTACAGATTGGGGATGAAATAGGAGATGAGGTGTGGATTGGGAGTAGTATAAACTTTTCAAGGGACAGGGTAGTATCATGGGCTAAATTGTGTCATCTGGAAGAGATATGTAGGATCCTAACCCCTAGAACCTCAGAACGTCATCTTATTTGGAGCAGGGGCCTTTCCAGAAGCAATCAAGTTAAAACGAAGTCATTTAGTTGGGCTCTAATCCAATAGTACTGTTGTCCTTATGTAAAGGACAAAGACAGTCATAGAGGGAAGATGATGCGACTGTACAAGATAAAGATCTCATCTGCAAGCCAGGAGAGAGGCCTCAGGAGAAGCCAGCTTCCTGAACTGTGAGGCAAAACATTTGTGTTTCTCAAGCCACCTAGTCAATGGTACACTATTGCAGCAGCCCAGGCAAAGTAATGTAGATGGGGAAGGATTGGGGAGCAGGTAATCAAAATATGGTGAATAATAATGGGCAATAAAAATACAGGCTCCCTCTACGGTCATTTCTCAGAAGATATGTTGACAGAACTTAATGAAGTTAGCAAGATTCAGATACTCTGCTTTGTCTTGGACACTATCTGTAAGAATATTTTTCACCTTGGAAGTGACCTTGTGTCCCCAAATATGACTTAAACTCATGGTGCTGAGTTGAGTGTGGATTGGAACAAGAGCAGGGCCTGCCTGACCCAGGTCCATCAAGATGCCATTATTTCCAGAGAGACAGAGCAGAGAACACCTGGCATGGCTCTGTGTGCATATCCCTGAGATGTGAGGAAGGCTCTCTGAGGCCAGAGGGCTGGTCGTGAATTGTGCAGGACATGACCTGGGAAGGGGAGCAAATTCCAAGTGTCTGGAAGATTCTGACGTGGTTCAATAAGACATTGCCTTGTCTGTGAGAAGCAACCCTAGTCCTGCATGATGTTTAAAAACCTCCTATGAGATGGAAGGTGAAGTGTACAGTCATGAGAATACACAGTGATAAGAGACAGGCAAATGCTCAGTTCATGCAAAAATGTCAAGTCCTGGATAGAAAATCTAATTCAATCCCTGTCAACAATTCTTTGAGATAAGTCAGTCTTCTTGTTAAATTCAGAGTGGGCCAGAGGACTGAGAACTTACTCAAAGTCTCTAAGAAACTATGTAGTGGAAGCATGATGGGAAGGCAAGCTTGAATGATTTCTGTACTAGCTATTAGCATGCAGTGCTGAAGGGTTTAGAGTGCTGTCATGGGTGGGGAGAAAGCGGAATAACAAAGGGAACATAATCAGCTAGGAGGAAGCCTTGACCAACATTTGCATTTGAGACCAGGATGAAACAGAGTTTTCTTTTAGCTGTAAGCTAAAAGATTATGCACAGAGAACTACTCTTGGAAGTGTGTGTGCATGTATATACTTGATGTTAGGTAGAAAGGTACAGATGAGGTCCTACAAGAGGAAACTATGATAAGCAGGATTATAAGACAATGGGGAGCTAGCTGAGAGACACAGTGCTGGTGAAGGATGGGGAAATTCAAGGCTGAGAGTGGGGACAAAACTGTAGTTTTGGAGACTCCCTTTCATGCAAAGCTAACCACAGGAAGGAGTGATGTGATCTGTGGCTTGCTATCAGCAATATTGCAGTCTGATAATTTGAAGTTGTAACCAAGTGAAGGATGTCAAAAAGCCTATCCCCATTTTTTTGTGAAGTGATATTGCACAAGGATTTTAAGCAAGCTATTTTGATAAGCCTGTTGTTAGAAGTTACCAAGGAAATTCTGATGGATGACAGAGCAGCACTCCTCACCTTCTGGAATGCTTCTGCTTATTTGTCAAGAGGCATTACATCAAAAAGACTGGATGCATAATAAGCTGAAGCTCAAGCTGGTGAAACCGTAGTAAGAGTATTCAGTGCTGGAATTCTTGCCAGTGGCCCAGAAGGACTCATTTCTGGATCTTCAAGGACCTGGGGAATGAATCACTTCATTGAGTCACTCTTTTTCCTGTGCTCTGGACATGAAGGAGGGCAGAAGTGTTGTCAGCTCCAGAGAGAGTCCCCAAATTCACTTGTCACACTGTGCCAAAGGACAACCTATATTCCATGTGGAGCCACCCAAACACTGCAAACCTGAGGCCTTCCACAAAGTATTGTATAACCAGCAATTACAGCATAGCACTGGATTTTGTCTCAAGACCTCTTTCACAGGGAAAACAACCAGGTGCCCAAGGCTATCTTTTACCCTGGATAATTATGCATTTATAAAAGTCTCTTACTTTGACTAGTTTATTTTTCTTGAAGTATAATGAATCTGATTAGCCCTACCTGTTCTCTCCTTTCAGCCAGGCAGGTTCTCATCAACTCCTTGGAAAAGCTAGTTCTGCCAAAAGCTACCTAACAGGTTGATTAGATGACCACCCTCAGGCAGCTCCTCACCCCATCGCTGTTTCCTTGGTGCCCAGCACTAAGTACTCTTACTACAGTTTCACCAGCTTGAGCTGGTTATGCATCCAGTCTTTTTTTTTTTTTTTGGTACTGGGGATTGAACTCAGGGGTACTCAACCACTGAGCCACATTCCCAGCCCTATTTTGTGTTTTATGTAGAGACAGGGTCTCACTGAGTTGCTTAGCGCCTTGCCATTGCTGAGGCTGGCTTTGGACTCGCAATTCTCCTGTCTCAACCTCCCTAAGTGCTGGGATTACAGGCTTGAGCCACCGCGCCCAGCTACATCCAGTCTTTTTGATGCAATGTCTCTTGACAAATAAGCATTAAGTTAATCGCACATATTTATGGGGTAGATTCACTGTACTTTGGGGATCAGTGAAGTATTTTCTACTTGAAACCCCCCCAAAAGAAAGTGCATTTATTTTCTTGATCAAGGAATCTGAATCTCAGCTTTTTAGTGACCTCTCACTTCAGGCATCACTCATCTTTGAATGATGAGGATGGTGAAAATGTTGTCCTAGGGATTTTGTAAGAATACTATAAGAATTAGGAGATATAATTAATTGTGGGCATTTGTAAAAAGCAAATCACTGTACAGATCAAGATGTTTAAGTTATTATTGTTTTTTTTCCAAAATAAAAATAATCCTATTGGAGGAAAAAATGTCTATTAAGAACCCCCAAAACTAAAGAATGAGAGAATGGCAAGGTCTTTTTCATGAGCCAAGTTGAAATCGTACATTGAGTCTCCATAAGATAGTGCAGGCTGATGAATATGTAAAATGCTGCTGTTTCTGGTGGACTTATATCTGCTCAGTAAGATTAGATCATCATTGTCTACTGATCAGAACGGGGAAAAATAACTATTTATTTTTAAAAACAAATTTATAAAAGAAAACATGAGAGGAGGTTCTTCAGATAAGTGGATTATTAATATAGGTCTTCAATGGTTTTGCACCTGGTTCTTAGTAACTTTCAGTTGAGAGATGGGGATCCAGCATCACAAAAATTTTCCTAAGACCCTGATTCCCTCCATGGACATTCTTTCAAATGCATCCAGAAACCAAATCAGGCTGGTTTCGCCATGACAGTTACAAATTTCATCCACTATGGAGAATTAGAGACAGGCAATTTGTTGGGTCCAATTCAAAGGTTACAAAAGAATCCTTCAGACTTGGGTGCTTTCCACACCTCTTAGGTAAGTTTAAACACATCCTTTTGGTTCTAAGGAAAACAGCTTGTAAAATATTTGGGAGCTCTTGGGACATCAAACAACTGTTGGAGGAGTGTATTTTAATGGTTTACTTGTAAAAGAATCAGTAAAAGAAGCAGAAACATATGGTTTAAATTTTTCTGAATAAAACAAGATATTTTGTAGGCATCTTTTTTTTTCTTTTTTTTCCTGAGGGTCTCAACACATCTTTGAGTACTTATTCTAAAAATACTCAAAATATTCCTTACATATACTGACACAGCAAATGAGACCATTACACTGTAAGATCATCTTGTTGTTGGGCCAGGGGACCCTAGTTCTAGCAGATGCTGGGTCCACTGAAAAGTGTAGGGGGGAAGGAAAGGGACAAGAATGTCTATAGTGTCCTGAGTAATTTGGGGCATGAAGGCAGCTGGTACAGGGGTTCAAAATTCTAAAGTTTACAAACCTAAGCAAGTAGCATTAATGCTTAATTGAATCTTGAGAATTAAAAATGGAAGATTGTATGAGATGGAAAGTTTAAAAATTATATCTTTTTTGCTTACCCAAAGGACATTCAAAACAATAGTGATCAAACAAAGCATCGGGTGGTAGCATTTGCCTGAGACTTAGACCCTATTCCAGTCTAATTTCCTGGCTGTGAATTAGAACATGAGTCAGGGAGAAGCTTCCCATCACATGGGTGGGAAGAGCTGAGACCTAATATGAGTCCTGACCCCTTGTATTGCATCACACCCAAGTACACAGACCACAGGAAGTTGTAGAATACAAATGAGGATAGAGCCTGCTCAAGGTCATGTGACCTTGAGCTAAGGGTATTGCATTTTTAGTATAAGATTCTCAATGGTAAGACAGAGGCAAAGATTCATTGCTGGGTTTTATGTATGGAATGTTAAAACTACATCAATTATCATAATTAAGCTTAGAAATTAGAAATTAATTTAATGAATACTTAGCACCTGCTAAGAGACTTGCACTAAAGATATGGAGTGAATGAACTAATCAAGGTTTCTTCCCCTTGGCAACTCTGAGTCCAGAGAGACTACCATTACTGAAATGACCACATAAGCAAGTACAAGATTGGAGCTGTGGCTGTGATGTAAGTAACCCAAAATGGGTGGGGGTGATTGGTCTGGGCCAAGAGGAACTTCTTTGAGGAAGTGAATGAGTGGGATTTGGCCAAGGATCTTCTCCTACAGAGGAAATGGTGATCATGGAATCCTCGTGTTGTCACTCCCTTGTTGTCTTGAATTCAGCCTTCTCCTCATACATCCCATCAGTCTTTTCTGTGGCTATAACACAGTACCCAAGATCGAATAATTTATAAAGAAAATAGATGTATTTTGGTCCATGTTTCTAGAGGCTGTGAAGTTCAAGAACATGGTGCCAGGATCTGCTTGACTTCTAGTAAGTGTCTTATGCTGCTTCAACGCAGGGCAGAAAGCAGAAGAGCAAGTAGGTTCATGTGAAAGATGAAAAAGGGGGCCAAAGTCTCTGAATATCTAATCCTAAAACTCTGTAGATATCTGCTATGGTTCGAATGTGCCTCTCCCAAATTTTGTGTATTGGAAACTTAAACTCCAAAGTCATGCAATGTGGGACCTTTGACAAGTCACTAGGACTAAATAAGGATATGTTGGGGCTGGGGGGACATTAAGCTTTAGTGACTTTATAAAAAGAAGAGAGACCTAAGCAGTCAAGCTTGTTCTGTCTCAACATATGATACCCTCTACCATGTCATGATACAGCAAGAAATCCCCCAGTAGATGCCCAGAAAATGCTGGCCATTCTCTAGGCCTTCCCAGGCTCCCAAACTATGAGCCAAAACAAATCTCTTTTCTCTATTACTTACCCAGTATCAGGTACTTTGTTATAACAGCATAAAATGGACCTAGACACTGCTCTTACCATAACCACACCATTCCTTCAGTAAATATTTAAGGAACAATGAGAGCTAGATTCTGGGAACACAGGCTAAAAAACTCCATTCTTATATTTTATGTAATTTACAGTCCAGTGGTTGGACACTGAACAAGTGAACAGGTTTTAGAAAGGGAAATGAGCCATGGTAGTAACATAGAGTGATGTGTACAAGGACTCCACATTAGCTTGGGGCTTCCAAGGAGGCTTTGTTAAAAAAAAATAAGGCTTTGTGAAGGGGAGTCAGTAAGCAGGTAATGAATTTTGCCCTTGTTTCTCCCAACACGCATTTGTGGCCTGCAACCTGTGTTAAAAGAATTGGGCAGAATTGTCACTTGTCCATGGCCTAATTAAGTATTCTGGGAGCAGACTGGAGGTTGTCATCTCCTTGAATGACATCTCCACAAAGAAAATAAAAAACATCTGAACACCTTCCCTCTGCTATTTTGCCTGAATGTATGAGAGAAAAGAGAACTTATATACTTGTTCAGGAATAAATTGTGGGGGCTGCTGGGGAGGAAGAGAAAGATTGAGGCCACACAGAGACAGGGCTAAGTGGAATAGAAGAATTGGGAGCTTGAATAGAGGTTAGTGGGGACTGATCAGGGATGAGAATTGGAAGGTGGCTGGCTATAGCTCAGCTCATCCTGGACAGAGGGAAATTCAGTCAAGACATAGAGAAAAACACTTGCCTGTGTCTGAGGCTGAGAAGTAGGAAATGAAGCCTATGTGCTCACAGTGACTGGGACCAGGAAAAGAAAGCAAAGTTGTGTACGGAAGAATCAGAGGCTTATGTGTCATGGGGAAATGAGGATGGTACAGTGATCCAGACAGGTGGACTCAGGGAAGTCACAGGGCATTAATTTGGGGCCCTTGTCCCTTGTCTGGAGCTCTCCTGGAGTCACAGGGCATTAATTCACTAGTTTCTGAATTCCCAGAAGACCCTGTAGCTTTGACCAGGGGCTGCTGCAGGGTGCTCTGGGATTCCTAGCCTCTGTTCTTAGCTCCTTAGTTTGGGTGTCTGCCTACCTGCCCATTCCTCTGATCACGGGCTTTCCTCTGCAATTCCTGCCAACCGCTGAGTTCCCATGCCCACTTCAACCCTTCCTGTCTGGGCTGTGAACTTTCCTCCATGGATGGATTGTACAGTTCCCTCTACATCCCCTGCTGCCGCAAACTCCAGGCCTCTGCCTTTTCTGTCCCAGTCCTTGTTCCTGAGATAACTTCCCAGGAAATCATCTATCATTCTATCCTTTCACTTCTCACCAGGAAATGATACCTGGATAATTGCTAGGCATTTTGGCAGGGTTCTTGTTTGCATGCAGCACAAAGCAACTCTGGTTTATCATATTGAGAGAAAGGATTTGTTGGAAGAATATTGGGCAACTCAGACAACTCTTAGGAAGACCATAAGACAAATGCTGAGCTCAGAGCCAGGCACAAGGGATGCTAAGCCACAGGCAGGATGACTGCCAACATCACACCTTCATTTAGCTGGGAAAGAACCTTGCAGCCAATCCACTATAGCTGGGTCCCATCTGTACTGGCCATGCTCAGAGAGGCTGAACTCCAGCAGAGCTGCACCCAACATCCCAGTTCTGCTGACACAGGGCTAGTCAGGAGAAGAATGGCTCACTTACCAGAAGAGTATTCTACCTTTGGAGTAGGAAGCAGGTATCTCAAGGTTGGCTACACTCAGGCAAAGAGAAGAAGTGACCCCGGGATCTCTGCTGAACAGAATCTGGTTTGGTCCCAGACTGGGTCCTTGTCTCTTTCCTGTAACAGGACTTAGAGATGAGTCAGGTGATAAAGAGTAAGCCAGAGGAAGGAAGAAAATGAGCTCAGTGTTTGGGTTGGATCCCTGGAATGTGAGGGTGTACTTATTAAGATGGGACATATGAGGAGGTCCAGGAATGAGGGAGTCATGGGCAAGATGGGAGAGATACCTCCCCACCTCTTCATCTCTGCCAGCACAAACAGTGCCTATTTTGAAAGAAGATGTAAAATTTATGCTAATACGGTCTATTTGGGGCCCTTGTCCCTTGTCTGGAGCTCTCCTGGAGTCCCAGCTCGGCTTTCAATGCTAAGTGTGAATGCTCCTCTGTTAGCGTTAGGGACCTTTCTCCCTACTGAATTTCTGCTGGTTCTTATTATGTTGTGCTGTTCCATTGGTTCCTTTCTTCCATGGAGTTACCCTGATGGCAAAAAAACAGGGAGTTTCCATAAGGATTTGGGAGTAGAGCAGGTTGGCCAAACACTGAATTTCTTTGAAGTTCCCTACCTTACTTTCAAAAATCATGTAGATAGGTTTTATTCCACTCCAGAAGATGTTTATTTTAATGTAAAAGTCCAAGACTTAATGCATAATTTTAATTAATGAAGAAAACAAACATTTCTGAAATGTGTGCATTTTGTAGTTTCAAATTATTATTATTATTATTATTATCATCATTTTGTACTGGGGATTGAACTCAGGGATACTCGACCACTGAGCCACATCCCCAGCCCTATTTTGTGTTTTATGTAGAGACAGGGTCTCACTGAGTTGCTTAGTGCCTTGCCATTGCTGAGGCTGACTTTGAACTTGCGATTCTCTTGCCACAGCCTCCCAAAGTGCAGGGATTACAGGTGTGCGCCACTGCACCCAGCTTATAGTTTCAAATTATAAGGCTGAATGTTTTATCTGATCTGTTGATGCTAATTCGCAATAAGCGGCAGGGGCTTGGGAAGAATAGTTATTTTAGATTAGGTGAAGGGAAGTGAAGGGAGGGGAGGGGGTACAGGGGTAGCAAGTACAGTATAATGGATAACACATTATTACCCTATGTACATATATAACTATATGACCAGTGGAATTCTACGTCATGTATAACCAGAAGAATGAGAAATTATACTCCATCTCTATATGACATATCAAAGCACATTCTACTGTCATGTATAACTAATTAGAACAAATAAAAAATATAAGTAAAAGAAAAAGAATTTACTAAACTATAAACTGGTACTTCTGAAAGGTGAAAAAAAATTATTATCATCCTATCAACCCAGGCTCCAGCTAGAGAGTAGAGTCCCAAAGCATTTCACCCATTAACTCTCCTGCACCCCCCATTACACACCAGCTCAGCCATGCCACTGTTTTCATGTTCATGGTGCCTGACATCTAGGTGGCCCATGTGGACTTTTGCTGATGAGGCTGTTGAATGCAGATAAGGCCAAAGGGAAAGATTTGGGTGATACAAATATCATGACTAAAGGTGTCTTAGTGGTTTCCTGATTCAAAGAATGGAGGATCCATGTCACATCTGCTACTACTTTGACTTCTGTCACTATCACAGGCCTCTTCCCTTTAGGCCTTAGAGCCACCTCAACACAGTTCTCTAGGGAGCTATGATCACACTTATAGAATTTGCTACTTTATAATAGCAGATAATGCTCATCAAAACCACTCCCTTCATCCTAAATAAAATCTGAGTAAATTTTCTTATGAGACTCAGAAAGGCAGGGAGGGGTAGTGGAAGAACATCCATTTTGGAGTGAATCGTACCTGGTTTGTGTCCCTGCTTCACCATTTACAAACTGTGTTATCATGGACAAGTTATCTAACCACTCTGATCTCAGTGTTCCCCATCTTTAAAATGGGAATAATACCTCAAATACATAGTGTGATCACAAAATGAAACATTTTATATATATATTTTTAAATTATATGCATTTGAAATCTTTTTTTTTAATGTTTATTTTTTAGTTGTAGGTGACAGAATATCTTTATTTTATTTATTTTTTTATAAAAAAATAAATATTATATAATAATATTATATATAATATATTATATTATATAATATATATTATATATTAATATAATATATAATAAAATTATAATAAAAATATTATATAAAAATATATTTTTATATAATAACCCAGTGCCTTATGCGCGCTAGGCGAGCGCACTACCACTGCGCCATAATCCCAGCCCAAAATGAAACATTTTAAATGCCTAGAAGATAAAGAACACTTAGTTAAAAAGTTTGTGGCCGTCTCATTCCTTTTGTAAGAGAAACTATTTCCCTAGGACACTGGACCTTTGATCTGCAGTATGTCTGCATTCCTGATCACACAGCAGTGTTTGGGACACTGAAAAACTACAATCAAGGCTCCTAACATGCTTGAGATGCTGGTGAAAGACAAAATCAGTTGGATGGTAATTGTTTGTTGTTTTGAAATGAATCAGGACCGTGAGAGAAACACGATATGGAGCAAACGCATGTGGAACATAGGAAATGGGGAAATTTTCAACTTAGTAATAAATGTAGAATGAAGCCTATACTTCTAGTGTCCAAAGGGCACATGATTTCCAGGTTTTTACTGTTTTGTTTCTCAATTATCCAAATACTATCATTCTCTTTGAGTAAATACAGATCTAACTTACTGCTTTCATGAGATGGTTAGATGGTGAAGAATCATATGAGCATGTAATAAATTATTCTTATGTTTTGGTGCAAGCTTCTAGGTTCCTAGAAGTAGAATTAATTTGAAGAGAAAGGAAGGTTTTTAAAGGCTCCTGATGGACATTTCAGATTACTTTCCAGAAAAATGACAGCAATGTATGTTACCTAGTAGGGGTTCAAGGACTATCCCAATGTACATGCATTTAAAAATTTAATCTAGCCATTGGAACTATTTCTTAGTTTTAGTTGCTCTTAGAAGGAACTTTGGAGACTTTTCTGAAAATGAAAAAATGTTATTAATCTCAAGGATGAGCATTTCAGGACTTCATAGCTGTGAACAATTCATGTTCAAATGTCAAGAACAAAAAGTAAAGATTCTAAATATCATAGTTTGAGATTATATGAGAAACAGATTTTGTGGGTATTATCCAATTCCAGTGGAGAGTAACGCCTTATCTCCAATCTTTTTATTTGTGGCATCCTCTGCCAGTTGGAAATTAGTTACAAATATTCAATTAGAAAAATTTTTGGCACTATTTTTCTTTCCATTATCCATGCTAGAATGCTAGTCTCAAGTATTTATTTCTGACTGCATTTTTACTTTGTAAGATATCTTTATGTGCACACACATATGTTCACTGATTTTGTAATCACTGGACATACTGACATTTTCACTCTTGCAAAATGCATTTAAGTAGTCAAACTTAGAACATGTCAAACGGTTTGTAGGTAGGTTGGTGTGTATATATGTGCAAGTGGTGTGTGTGTGTGAGTGTGTGTATGTGTTCTTGCGGTTAGGCAAAGTAGAAGATAAAGCCAAGAAAGAAATATGAAGTGTTCACCTGGTCTCTCTGAAACTGCATCCCATAATGAGGACTTAAATTTGCAGTGTGACCATCAGAGTCCCCAGGGATCTGGCTCACATGCCCTCTAATTAATGCTCTACAACATCCCCATAGGGTAGGCTGACCAGTGGCAATCTTAGATCTTGGGAAATGCAGTGGCCTGTGCCCAAGGCTCTCAGTCAGAGATAGGAACAATGTATATTGCCCCATCTTTGATTCCTACCTCGCCCATGTTCTTTCTCTTCCAAGCTGCTGTCTTGCCCTGTGGTGGTCCAAGTTCCTCTTCCTCTTGTGCCCCACTCCCAAGGTACTTGTCCAATGTGGCAGATATAGAAGAGGGAAAGTGGGTCCAGGCCAATTCTTCTCAGGCACCTGCTTTCTTTTCATACATACTTTTTGTCCTGCTTTGGCTTCTTATGGGCTTTGTACCTTTGAGCCTATGAAAGAGTTAGTGCTCAGCCTTTTGTTTATAATTCTCCCAGTATCTTTCAGCTGTGAGGAGCTCAGGGGACTCTCTCATAGGGCATCTAGGCAGATGGGCTGTCCAGACTGGTGCTGAACTCTGCACCCACCCTCCCAATCTTTGTCTCCCTGCAGCAACCTCCCACCGTGATCACCACTGTGGCTGATTAATTAGATCTGGGTGTGGAAAGAGTTACCCACAGGCCTGGAAACACGAGCCCCACACAAGCTTGCAGACCCTGAGCATAATTGGCTCTGTAGAGACAGTTCTAAGGGAAAGATGTCAACCACAGAATAACCTTTTCTGTGGTCCAGCTCGTATTGGACTCTTTCAGCCTTGCCCATGGGGCAAATTGATTCCTGGCTTTCATCTTAGCAGCCAACTGGGCACCAGCAACAAGAAACCACTGACAAGGCAGCAAGGTTTGGCATGAATTCAGGGGACCTTGGACTCCCATCCATAGACCTTATCTTTGACCAAATGAATCCTTAGGGCAGCCCTGAATTATTCTCCAGTTGAGGGAAACAGCACTGTAGAAAATTTAACAGAAAAAAATTGCAGGCACACTTTTATTTTTGTTTGCAGTGGGATGTTAACATACCTTTCAGAGTATATAAGGAAAGGTTGTCCATTCAGATGTCTTAGAGTCTCTGACCCTGGAATGAACTTGTCCTGAAATCCGTCAGTATCTGTCACCTCCCTTGTGCTCCAGGAAGTCTGCTCAGAAATTCCTGGACTTGCCTGGTCTCTCTGCACACAACACAGGCTTGTCCAGGCTATGAGTTCAGTAGCATTTTCCTTCCAAAGACATCCAAAGTACCCCAAGGGTCTTTTCAGGACATCCCCTCTTCCCTTACCAGTCAGACACCTTTAGAATATTTAAGGTAAGATGTAGAAATAAAGTCCAGGTAGAACATTTGCCACCCTGAGGTTAGAACAGTTCTCAGGAGAGTACAACTGCTCCAAGACGTTTCAAAGCAGAGTCAAAAGAATTAATCAGAACAGGTTGTCCAGAGCCAGGCACCATGGTGCACACCTGTAATCCCAGCAGCTCTGGAGGCTGAGTCAGCAGGATTGCGAGTTCAAAGCCATCCTCAGCAATGATGAGGTGCTTAGCAACTCAGTGAGAACCTGTCTCTAAATAAAATACAAATATAAGACTGGGGATGTGGCTCAGTGGTTGAGGGCCCCTGGGTTCAACCCCTAGTACCAAAATAAAAAAGAATTGGTTGTACATGAAGGACCAGCTTCCATTTTGAAATGGCCTCAGATCCCAAATATAAGCCCTCATCACTGTAAGAGATTAAAACAAAACCTCTGAGACATTCTAAAGGGGTTTCCGTGAAGCCCATCTCAGTGCAAACCAGGCTAACACCATCCTGCCATTCTACACAATCTGGTTTTTTTTGCATAAGGTGCAGATCCACTGCGTGCAATGTGACACCTGGATTAAGTTTAGATAAATACACCAGAAGTTATATTTCTGGATAATGAGTAAAGGTGGATTTGATCTGGATACTAATCAATAGTAACAATTTTTAGCTCTGTTGGGTGAGAAATCAGATTTGGCTTTGTATAAAAATGTTTTTAGTGATTCACACTAAAGTCTTTAGGGGTGGGATATCAAGTTGTCTAGAATTTATGCTAAAATGAGATACTTTGAAAAAATAATTGTTCTAATCATGGTTGAAATATCTATTTGGGACCAAATCAATGTGGACTGTTTTTTTTTGTAATGGTTTTTAATGGTGCATTATAATTATATGTAATATTATTATACATATATTATAGATTCATAGTGACATATTCATATACGCATATAACATAATTTGATCAATCTCATTCCCCAGCATCACCCCTTTTCTTCTACTCCTTCCTCTTCCATCCCTTTTCTCTGTTCTAATAGTCTCCATTCTAATTTTTAAAATTAGTGCATCATAATTATATTGCTTTCTTCAAGAGAAAAATATGTGACCATTGGATTCTGATGTTGACCCAGATCTCATTGAAATAAAATTTCCCTGCATTCTCAATATCTAGGGAGAAACATGGGTGGCTATGAAACCATGAATGAAGAGCTGAGCTTATTCACTGGTGGTTGTGAGAAAGGGAACACACTAGCCGGCATGGACTCCTTGGTGTTGGGGCACTCAAAGACATTATGGCTCAGTCACAGCAGCCAAAGGCCACCATTCCTCAGGTCCTGTGGTCCCAGTGGTGCCTCCTTGCTTCAGACCTTCCTTTGAGTACATGCACCAGGAAAAAAATTATTTTCTTTCAGGAAAACATCAGCAGATTTCTCTTCAGAGAGATGGATCTAGATGATGTAATATCTGTATCCTGCATGAAACTTGAACACTCAGAGGACATCTAGAGTTCAGGCATAAAGAAAACCAAAGCACCATAGTTATTCTTGTTATTCTTCAAAATGTAATTGTTTCATATTTAACACTTACCATCAGCTCCTCATAACCCATATATAGTAGACATTAAAATGACCTTCCAAAGCCAAACATATCCTAATTTTTGAAACCAGTAAATAGGTCATTGTAGGTGGCAAAAGGGACTTTGCAAATTTGAGATAGGGAGATTATCCTGGATTGCCTAGATGATTCCTGTGTAATCACATGGGTCTTTAAAATTGGAGTATCTTTCCCAGTTCTGGTCAGAAAAAGACCTATTCTGACCCAAGCAGGGATGAATGAACCATTACTGCCTTTGAATATGGAGTATACCAGTCAGCTTTCTGTTAACTGTAACAAAATGCCCAAGATAATCAACTTACAAAGAGAAAAGGTTTATTCTAGCTCACAGTTCTGAAGATTCTAGTCCATGATTGCTACACACCCATTGCTCTTGGGTGTGTAGCTAGGCAGCACATATTGGTGGGAGCAAGTGGTAGAGCGGAGCTGCTCACCTCATGGTAACTAGGAAGCGAACAAGAGAGAGGACAAGAGACTAAGGTTCTAATATCTCCTTCAGGAACACACCCCCATATGGCCAGAAGTTTCCACCACCTTGCAATAATGCCAAAGGCTGGAGACAAAGCCTGTAACACATGGAACACTGGAGACACTTATCCAAAGCATATCTTGGGAAAGAGGGACAAGCCATACAGCCTCTTGAAGCTGGAAAAAGCAAGAAAATGGATCATCCTTTCAAGCTTTCAGAGAGAAGTCAATCCTATCAACAACCTGATTTTAGCCCCTTGAGAGCCATGTCAGACTTCCTCTCTACAAAACTGTATTTTACAAAACACTAAATTTATATACTTTTTTAAGGAAGCTGCAGACTTTAAATCCAGGTGAGGTGGAACCAGGTGTTATTCCTCTGGTTCAGGCTGGTCTCCCATGTGCTAACTTATAAAAGCTGCTGTCTTTCTCTGTGCTGCAGAACCTGCTCCTTCTCACCTTTTTACATTCAAAAACCTATGCTATACGGTTATCTTTCAATTTATGTTTGCCTTTAAAGCAGCAGGTGAGGCACTTTTTTTTTGTTGGTTGTTTGTTTGAGACAGAGTCTCACTATGCAGCTCAGGCTGACCTTGAGCTCCTGGGCTTACTTTCCAAAATGACCTCTCTCCAATGAAAAGGGACTTGCTTTCTTGATTTTTTTTCAGCTAATCATGCTGCAGCAATGTGTTGGGTTTATATTAAAATAAGTTCTTTATTCTCTCTCCAGAAGTTGAGAGATAATTTTATGTTGAAGGAACAGAACAATGTGAAAATACAATTCCAGAGTTATATATATTCCAAGTAGTCGGTTGACTGAGGATGGCTCAAAAGAAAAATAACTAATATGGAAACAACTGGTCCTGCTTCTCACCCAGGGCCACCATTTCTGTTGCCTCTGTCCTTCTCTGGCTTGGGAGTCACCCGGGAGTCTCCTTGTACCTTCTTTTCCGCTGCTCTAAAATCTGACCAGGATTTTAAAAAATGCACCCATGTCACCTCAGAGTGAATTTCAAATAATTGCCTCATTTACAATTTAAGCACACATCCTTTCCATATCAGAAAATCTGGCTGTTTTCCTAAGGCACTATTTGTAACAGTTGGACAGAGATTTCAGGTATAATGATTCATGGTCTCTCCAGAAAAAAAGGCTGTATTTGATAATAAAAACAAATCAATCTTCCAGAGGACGTGGGTTATGAGAAGGCTTCTGATTACTAGATGTGATCTTTACTTTCTCATAGGCTTCTGATCCTTGTAATCTCCCACTCATTTATCTGTGGCTCCAAATGCCTTGTTCACTTTATAAAGTCAGACAGTCTCCGTCAAGGGGCAATGGTAATTGTTTACTCGGCTCTGGCTTTTTCATTCTGCAAGTATCTTAATGTCTCCAAAACCATGCAATTAAAATAATTTAGCACAGTGCTGCCAAACAGTATATGCTCAATAAATGTTTGCTATTATTGTAATTATTACTATTAAGCTATTATAATTAGAGAACTTCTAGAAAGCATAGATTAGGAAGCATTAAATGTTCTTATCAAATTTATGTAGAGGAAATCTAAATTTCCTTGTGATTTCTGGGGAAGTGCTGGGGATTTTTATGGAACAGATTGAGTTCCATACCTTTGTGATTTAGGGTGTATCTTAGTGTTGTATATAACTAAAAAGAATAAATTTAAAAAAGATATATTTGCATCAGGATATTCCTCCAAAACTTTGGAATTGAAAACAAATCTTTTAAATATTTTTTTCACTTTTATTGGTTCTTTTTAATTGTACATAACATTAGCATTTATTTTGAAATAATTATAAAGGCATGGAATATAATTTGTTTTAATTCAATCCCTAGTACCTTCCGTTTCCCACCCCTATGCCTTCCCCGTTTCCTCCCCGCTACTCTACTGATCGTCCTGCCATTTACCTATAGCTTTTTTAGAATTAATGTCTAGTGGGTGTATAAGATGGTTAGATTCACTGGGGTTTATTCATATATGTGCATAACAAAGTTAGGTCAGATTCTTATCCCACCCCTCCTCCCTTCCCTTCAATTCCCTTCATCTACTCCACTGATCTTTCTTCAATTTTTTTTATCCCCCCCCAACTTATTTTGGATTAGCTTCTGCATATCAGAGAAAACATTTGACATTTGATCTTTGACTTTTGTGGGCTGGATTATTTCACTTAGTATGATAATCTCCAGTTCCATCTATTTATCAGCAAATGTCACAATGCCATTATTCTTTATGTACAAGTAATATTCCATTGTGTATATATAGCACATTTTAAAACTTACTCATCTGTTGAGGGGCACTTAAATTGATTCCATAACTTGGCTATTGTGAATTATGCTGCTACAAAAAAATCATAAGTTCAAATGTTAAAAGTGTGTACCGTATATGCATCAGTAGGCTCCCTCATCATTTCCCATGTTTCTCTTTCACTACACAAAATATTCCATTTAATTGACCACTTACCTTCTTCTCTTATAGTTCTTAAAAAGAAAAATCTATGTCTCTTTACTTCCTTTCACTTCACAACCCACTACATTTCATGTATGAGATGTATTACCGGGAGATTCAAATTCCTTTAGGATCTAGTGTATCTTCCTTCCTGGATTCCAGATTGAATACAAGGATCAAATCTCATCACAGCCCAACTGAGGAGTGTGGTTTACGATGGGTGGTACATGCCAAAGAATACACAAACACTGGCTGAGATGCACTGGCAGGCTCTGGGAATGTGGACCCAGAGACTGGATGGATCCTGCTCCCTAGTGACGATGGGGACTATAGAATCCTAAAAACAACAGAGGCCAGAACCAAAGTCAAGACTGATACCACAATGATCTTCAAGATCAGAGTGACCTTGAGCACTGAATGGCAGACAGGGAGATGGTAGATAAAAAATAGGGACAAGATGATGGCAGCTAACAAGTGTATTGGGTAATGCTCATACTCAAAGCAAGTCAGATAACTGAGGCTGATGCCTGAATAAACAATCATAATCTCTTGTTTCGAGATGTGGGCTAAGACTCAGACCTGGAATTCCCTGATGAAAGAAGAATTAGGAAGGACCCTGATACATCCTGGCAATTGTTTGCAATAGTGATTTCCATCATCCTCTCCCAAAGGAACTCTGGAAGTTTTTTTAGGTAATCAAGCAATGGGAAGAGGGGACTATCCAGGCATTTCACAGATTGTTGAATATAGGGTCTGAATTCACATTGATACCCAAGACTCATAAATGTCACCAAAGTCTGCCTATTTGAGTAGAATTTTATGACAGCAAAGACAAAACAGAAAGCAAATGAATTCTGAGCCTTGGCCCAGTTCATACTAGGTCCTGTGAGTCCACAGAGAACTTGGTGGCCACTTCTCTGGACCCTGAATGTATACTTGGAAAGTTCACATATTTGGTAGTTGGTAAATTTCCTATTGGTCTGAGGATAAGAATTATCATAGGAGATTAAGCCAAGGGCAAGCTTCTACAAGCTTTTGTTACCCATACCACCTGCACCTGGGCAAGATACTAAATAAAACCAATATTGTATCTCAGAGGGGAAAGCAAAGATTAGAACCTCACTTAATGACCTAGAGCACACAGTGCTGGTTGTCCTCATTTGTGTTCAGATTCAATAGTCTGGCCTCTACAATAACCTCAAAGTAAACTGCTGCAAACTTTGCTATTGGCATCATTTGCCTTTATTGCAAATGATGGTCAAGGAGTGGCATCTGAGCTAGAGCAGGCCAACATATCCTCTGACAAGTGGCAAATTCTTTTTCTTTCATCTCTATCAGAGAGGAGGTTTGGAAGTGATTCACAACCACATGGGCCAGAAAATGCTATACACATATGGTTTTACTCCAGGGATATGTTAACTCTCCTACCCTCTGTGATAGTAAATTTCAAAGGGACCTGGTCAGTCTGGATAATAACATTGCATTATATCAGTGGCATCATATTTAAAAGACAGATATATAAGAAATGAAAAGTACATATAGATTTTAGTAAGACATAATGAAAGATAAACTCTATGAAGATTCAACCAATATCAATGAAGCTTTCAGGATTTAAAAGACAGATATATAAGAAATGAAAAGTACATATAGATTTTAGTAAGACATAATGAAAGATAAACTCTATGAAGATTCAACCAATATCAATGAAGCTTTTCAGGGTTTCATGGACTAGAGCACACCAAAACATACCTTCCAAAGTATAAAAGCAATTAACACATCTCACACCTATAAGAAACATACTGCTTATGAGACATCATTGGTTCTGCAGCATATAGGTCAAGTACTGCTCAAAGCCACTCATTGATAGCACAGAAAGCTGGCAGCTTCGTGGTGAGCCGGAGGAACCAGAGGTGTTGTAACTAGTCCAGACATTGGAAGAAGCACTTCTTTTGCATAGGTCACAAGACTCAGGAAAATACCTCTTGAAAACATAGAGGAGGCATCTGCTTAGACATGATTCAATGTAATAAAGGGCCACTTTCTCCCAGGATATGGTATTTACCATAAACCTATGACATTTTATGGTACAACATCCCAAAGGTAGAATATGATGGTTTAGAAACAAGGAGTGAATTTACCAGGTCACAATTGCCATCAGACCAAGGACCCACTGATGGAATTTGGGCTTTCTGTCCCTGCAACTTTAGGCTCTGTGGGTCTAGATGTCCTGTTACCAAAGAGTAATGAACAAAACCAACATTTTTTCTCAGTTATGATCATGTACTTTTAACATCCAAAAGATTCAACTGGCAAATATTTAGAATAAGAGACTCTGTTAAAGTGTCCAGATAATAGTAAACAATAGCAATAATAGTGTACATTAATATTTCAATATAACTTCAATTAATAATTAGAAAATATAACTTAAATATAGTTAATCCCTAATAACAACAAAACTGAATAATCCTAGAAAGAAATGCCAGATCTCTCTATATAATTTGTAAATTTAAAAATTACACTGAAGGACATAAAAACTAAATATATTAAAAGATAAATCATTTTTATTTAAGAGAAAACTCAATATTGTATCAGTACTTTTTTTTAAAAAATTATTTTTTATTTATACACATCATTAGGATATACTCTGTCATTATCACAAAAGCATGGAATGAAAGCCGTTCTGCTTCAGTCCCCAGGACCACCCCACACTCTGCACCCTGTACTTCCTCTCCTTCCACTCCACCGATCCCTCATCAATCAATTCAGAGCTTACTTTTTTAAAGAATTGGTATGACGTGGACACAGGACATCAGGTATGCTGGTACCCACCCTACCACATCACTGCATGCACATAAGAAAGTTCAATGAGATTTATTTTACTGTTCTTTCCTTTTCCTGTTCCTTCTTCCTCCTCCTCAATCCCCTACCGATCTTTCCTCTATTTTAATAAAATTCCCTCTTTTTTCTGCTTTCTTTTTCTCTTTATTTTTCCTTTTCCCCTTATTTTGGATTAGCTTCCACATATCAGAGAAAACATTTGATCTTTGACTTTTGGGGACTGCCTCATTTCACTTAGCATGATAGTATCCAGGTCCATTCCAAAAAATGCCAAATTTTTTTCTTCTTTATGGCTGAATAATACTTTTTTGTATATATATATATATCACATTTTATTTATTCACCCATCTGTTGAAGAGCACGTAGGTTGATTTCATAGCTTGGCTATGGTGAAATGGGCTGCTATAAACACATTGATGTGGCTATGTCACTACAGTATTCTGATTTAAAATCTTTTGGATATATACTGAGGAATGGGATAGCTGGTTCATATGGTGGTTCCTTTACTAGTTTTTTTTTTTTTTTGAGGAATCTTCATATTGTGTTCCAGAGTAGTTGCACCAATTTTCAGTCCACCAACAATGTATGAGTGTCAACTACTTCTCAATGAGTCTATATAGTTTCAATTCAGTAGTCATTTGAATATTGCAATGTGGAATATAGAATTCTAATTCTGAAATTTATATGTCCAGGCAATTTTAAAAATAAAATAAGCAATTATTATCCATACTGCCAATCAACATGTATATAAAGGTAAGGAATATAATGTGTAAAAAATAGAAAAATATACCAAAGAATAGAAAGTATGAGCACCTTCATATATGTATATAGTTTGTATGTAATAAAATAGCATTCAAAATAAGTATGAAAAAATGAACTTCACAATATAATAGTGTATGAACTTTTAGCTGTATACTTGGAAAAAATTTAAATTTCCACCTCAAACATCATTCCTAAAAATAAGTTCCAGATGGCTTACAGAGTTAAACAACAGCAATACAAAAAAATTCAAAAAAGCAGAGAAAATACTAGAAGGGATAATGTTTATGACGTGGGAGTAAGAAAGGCCAAAAATAAGAAATGCATTCTAAACTCATAAAGATTGACAAGTATGATGACATCAAAATTTCAAACTCTGTAAGATCAAAGGTTAAACAAGTAATAGGCTTATTACTTTAAAAATTGAAAAAACATGCAATAAGTTAATATTTGTAACATATGTAGTAGATAAAAGGCCAACACTCTAAGTATGTAAAGATTGCCTTTATTCAATCAAAGACAAACAACAAACAGAAAAATCAACAAAATATTTGAAGAGGTTATTTACCAAACTGAAAATACAAATTGCCAGTTAACATATGACTGTTTCTCCATACAAGACACATTTAAACACAAGACAAAGTCTTGTTGGGGAAAATTCATTAAAAATTGCAATGAGATCATTTTAAGCCAGAAGCATGGCAAAATTTCTAAGTTTGATAAAATTGATGATAACAGAGTAAATGTTACAATGGGATTCTATACCAAAATAGCCGCTTTAATTGCAATTTTAGAATGACTGGAATTGTATGGGCAAACATTTCAACTTAGAAATTCCATTTCTTATTAATTTTTCCAGAAAAATAATCATCAAGTTTCATGGAAGGATGGATACAGAGATGCAAATAGATGCTAATTATATCATTTGTGGTAAATGCAAACATAAAATAAAAGTGGAAACAACCTAAACTCTATCAATCTACAAACGGTAAGCACTAAAAAAATATGGTGATACAAATGCAGTGACACTAGAAGATCTTCAAGACATGTTAATCAGTGACAAAAAGTTGCAACACAATATGTATAGTGTAGGAAATTTATGTAGAACAAAAATAGCACACACATTGCACAGGCATAATGCCATTTGTTTCTATGCATCAGTGCTGTCCACAGAATCTTTTTCAATGATGGAAATGTCTTATAATCTATGCTGTTCTGTATGGGAGCCACTGGCCACATGTGGCTTCAAGCACTTGAAATGTGGCAAGTGTGACTAAGAGTTGAATTTCAAATTTTATTTAATTTTAAGTTCTTTAAATTTGAATAGCTTCATGTGGCTAGTCGCTCCTAAATAGATGGATACATCAATGTTAAATCATTAATGTCATTGATGGTAGACAATATTCAAATGTAGAAATTTATCATGAGTATATTTGGGTTTTACTTGGGTCATTAGCAAAGGAATGTTTTAAAAGCAAAAGTCAAGAACTAGCTTCTTAAAAGTTGTACACAATCTCTTGCAAAAAAAAAAAAAAACATAGAGAAATTCTATTGGTAGTGGCATCATATGTCTGTAGTCATGGGATACCCCTGGAAATGTGATGAGTGACTCACTGGTCAGTCCTCGTATTGAGATTGGTGTGGCCAAAGAAGACTGGTGCTGAGCAGGCAGAACAGAAGGGGCAAAAGTGTCTGTAGTCTCTGGGGGCAGAACTGGAAAGACCTATATTAGCAGCCAAATGAAAGGGTAGGAGTATGTTTGAAAACCAGAGGGTAAAAATAGTTAGATGGATCCAGGAAAATAGAATGATGGGGTCCATCTCTGCAAGTCAGAATGGGGGACTGGGAAAATGACATCTGTGATGCACCCATGGCATCTTCTTATCTTGAAAGTCCATGGTTTTAGGATGGGTCATGGTGGCTGAGGCACACTGTCACAGTGCACATTTATTTAAATGAGTGGTTTACATTCATTCACCCTGTTTCATCAAGACTGCACACTTCCTTTGAATGGATTATTGATGTACATTCAGTGGAGATGGATCAAAGCCAATGTATGTAGGGGAGTCCCCTTCAGTGACACTACTATGCTCTGCAGACCAATAAGTGGAATCTGGCCATTGGAGTTAATGAGGGAGAAAGCCTCAACACTTCCTAAGCACCACATAGTAAAACAAAGGATTGCATCGGACTGTTTTATAGAGACCAACCATCCAGCTCTAAGTAGGAACAGACATGTGTTTGTTTATTTATTTCTGCCTTCCTGATGATAGTAAAAAGATCAGATTTAATAGTCCCAAACCCATAGACAACAACATCCTGAATTCATCATCTTTCTCAAAAACAGAATCCAGCCTCAGGGAATAAACTTAAAAGCTGCATGTTCTTCACCAGAATATTTTGTACAAAGTGCTAAGTGCTCTTCACTGCACTTCTGCTGCACATGAGTGCATAATAGAAATGGAAATGAGGAAAATACTCTGCTTTTAAATGAACCAAATGCTGCAGGTGGTGAGAGTGTCCACTACTGGATCTTTTTCCCAGTGCAGTAACTTCTCAGCACACACTTAGCCTGTGTAACTCCCACAGTATAGGGGTACTGCAAAGAGAGGTGAGGCTGCGGTGAAGAGAAACCCAGCACAAAACAGTGGAATCCAGGGAGTACAGAGTCAATACAGAGTCCAAAGTGGGCTGTGCCCAAACCAGGCAGTGGGTATAAGGGGAAGGTGCAGAGCAGTTCCAGGAGCTGGTCAGTGTTACTGCCTTTCAAGTGCAGAACACTGATCCAGAATCAGGTGTCTGGGTAGCCACACCAAATTGCTCTCACTGTGATTCAGTTTGCTAGGACTGCTGTGATAAAGCACCACAGATTGGATGGCTAAACAAAAAGTTGGAAGTTTGAAATTGAGGTGTCATAGGACTGGTTCTTCATCTTGGTTTGTAGGTGACTATACTGATTTTCATGTGATGTTCTCTGTGTGACTGTCTCTAAATTTCCTCTTCTCATAATGACTAGTCATATCGGATTAGGTCTCATCCTACTACCCCACATTAGCTTGATCATCTCTGTAAAGACCTTGTCTCCAAATGAGTTCACATTCTAAGGTGTTGATTAGGACTGCAACATCTCCTTTTTGGGGAAACCCAGTTCAATCCACAACACCCTGGAAATTCCTCTTTTCATGGTGCCCCTCACTTCAGTCTTAACCATCTTGTAAAAAGCCTCACTTCAGATGTGACTTCTTCAAGAATGCATTCCCAAACCTCTAGGTTGCAGTAAATCTCCTTTTTCTGTCCTATACACACCCCTTGTTTCCTCCATTTCTGCCATACTATATCGTAGTGAGAGTTGTGTGTGTGTCTTTTGCTAACTGTAAGACCAAGTGCAGCACATGGCTGTATCATCAGATACATCTGCAAGAAGTAGAATGCAGAGTGAATTATGTGCTAATGTTTGGAGTCAGCTATCTAAGATACTCTGACCATATGGCTACATGGGTGGTGAGTTTCCTCGTGAGGTTTTCCAGGAAGTATTGATACTTCAAAGGAGCATTGACTTACCTGGTAGGCATTCAACATCTTTAGCAATCAGAGAAATGCAAATCAAAACTACCCTAAGATTCCATCTCACTCCAGTCAGAATGGCAATTATCAAGAATACAAACAACAATAAGTGTTGGCGAGGTTGTGGGGAAAAAGGCACGCTCATATATTGCTGGTGGAACTGTAAATTGGTACAACCAGTCTGGAAAGCAGTATGGAGATTCCTTAGAAAACTTGGAATGGAACCACCATTTGAGCCTGCTATCCCACTCCTAGGTCTATACCCAGAAGACTTAAAAACAGC
>PVHX01017696.1:0-39197 GCA_004024805.1 Geosciurus inauris | reverse complement strand
TTGGTACTGGGGATTGAACTCAGGGGCACTCGACCACTGAGCCACATCCCCAGCCCTATTTTGTGTTTTATGTAGAGACAGGGTCTCACTGAGTTGCTTAGCGCCTCGCCATTGCTGAGGCTGGCTTTGAACTCGCGATTCTCTTGTCTCAGCCTCCCTAAGTGCTGGGATTACAGGCTTGAGCCACCACGCCCGGCTTCTATATTCACTTTTAAAGAAAACTTTCAACAGGGAAAGAAGAGGAATCCATCACTAATAATGTTGTCTTCACTTTCTTTAAATCCTATTTTGTTGTTTTTTGGCTTGGTTTGGTTTTGCAGTCCTGGGGATTGAGCCCAGGGCCTCATGCATGCTAGGCAAGTGCTCAATCACCAAGCTACACCCAACCCTATTTGTAATTATGGTCCACTTTGCTCCTGAGCTATGTAGCCTCCCCTCCTATTATTGTGACCTTAGTTCCTTCCCCAGTCTGCATCCATGATTATCCTCATCTTGGTGTGATATGATGATAAGTCACTTCCCTAGGCTTCCTTTGGATCCCTCCTTTGTGTCTCAGATAGGCCAGGCTCTCTGTTTTGAGGTCAGAATCATCAACTTGTAGCCGGGCGCGGTGGCTCAAGCCTGTAATCCCAGCACTTAGGGAGGCTGAGACTGGAGAATCACAAGTTCAAAGCCAGCCTCAGCAACAGCGAGGTGCTAAGCAACTCAGTGAGATCCTGTCTCTACGTAAAACACAAAATAGGGCTGGGGATGTGGCTCAGTGGTCAAGTACCCTTGAGTTCAATCCCCAGTACCAAAAAAAAAAAAAAGAATCACCAACTTGTGCCTCCCTCCCATAGTGGGAATAAGGTGCTCCCCCCAGGGCCCTGCCTGCTCTCTCCCTTCTCGGGAGTCCTTTGGACTAAGGATTTGTGTGGATCTGAGTCATCTCTTTTTTTTTTTTTTTTTGCTGAGGATGGCTTTGAACTTGCGATTCTCCTGTCTCAGCCTCCCTAAATGCTGAGATTACAGGCTTGTGCCACCGCGCCTGGCTCTGAGTCATCTCTTAAAGGAGGCCTCTCCAACCTCCACTGCCCTGGTACGTCATTTTCTTTGACTATGGTTTCTATGGAAGGTCTCTCTTCTTTGTCCTGATCCTATCTGGCCATTTACATGTGTTCATTGACCTCTCTGAGTCTTGATTTCTTTTTCTTTTCTTTTCTTTTTTTTCTTTCTTTGTTGTTGTTTGTTAGTTGGTTGGGTACAGGGGATTGAACCATTGAACTACATCCCCAGTCCTTTTTATTTTTAGACAAGGTCTCTCTAAATTGTTGAGGCTGGCCTTGAACTTGCTCTCTTCCTACTCAGCCTCTTGAGTAGTTGGAATAACAGGTATGCACCACTGCACCGGCAGCCTTGATTTCTGAGGTAGTTTCCAATATTACCTCCACCCAGAGTCCCTCCTGTGTTTTCTACTTTCCCCAATTCCTTTTCCTTTCCAGCCCCAGGCCTTTTGTTTCCCACTCCCCTCCTCCCTTCAGGTCTGGCCATCCTGGCTGGCCAGCTCCTGGTCTGTAGCCCCACAGGCTCTCCTTTTACTAATCTCTTTTCCAAACACTTTTGCTTTCTTCCATAGCCAAGTCTATACAGCACAAAGTGAAGGAGAAGGTTGGCAATTATCTAATGAGTACACACAATGCAGATGCCAATTAAAATATCCTTGACACAATGATTCCCCTTCACTTTGTTTAAAGCTGAACTCCAGTGAGACCTGCCCTTCACAAAATCTGCCACATCATCTAGAAGAGGGGGTGACAATAACTGATGTTTATCTCGCTAACAAGTGAGATTTTCAGCACCTTCTGGATCTGGCTGTCATTTCCCAAAATAAAGGGTTACTAAATGTACCCATGAACAAACAAACAAAAACAAAAACCACACAAAAAGCCCCCTACTTTCTTAGAGTTGGTATATGACCATGAACTGAAACCTATCCTCAAAATAAGAATTTTTTAAAAAGATATGTATATCTTGGTGCCAAAGTTCATTCCTGTAATACCACGCACTTCGGGGAGACTGGGACAAGAGGATCACAAGTTCAAGGCCAGCCTCAGCAACTGAGTGCCCAGTCTCAAAATTAAAAAAGACTGGAGATGTAGCTCAGTGATATTTTCCTGGGTTCAATCCCCAGAACAAAAAAAAAAAAAGAAGTGATGGATAAATCCTTTTTTATGATGCTGTGGATTGAATCTAAGGCCTTGCACATACCAGGTAAGCACTCTACCAGTGATCTATACCCCCAGCCTGTTTCTTTGTTTGTTATTTATTTACTCACTTAGTTACCTTTGAGGATTGAACCCAGGACCTCACACATATATTTATTTGTTTGTTTGTTTGTTGTGGTGTTGCAGATGAAACCCCTACCTTCTCAAAGAGCTTCTTTCTTCATTTCTTTTCTTTTGGAGAAGTTTCTCTTTTTCTCCTTTTTTCCTCCCTGCACCTGGTGTGCCCCTCCTTTTGCCCTCTCTTTCCCCTCACAGGGGTCTCTTGTCTCCCCATCTTCCAACTCATCATTCATAATTACATCTACCTTTGGTCAAGGAAATCTTTAACCTTTTTTTTTCTTTTCCCCTACTGAGGCTTGAACCCAGAGCACTCTACCACTGAGCTACATACATTCCCAGTTCTTCATTTGCAGGATTTATTCTATCCTCTATACAAAGCTGAAGCTATGAAAATATGGAAAGGAGGGGGAAAGCCTGTATGGTCTGAATCACAATAAAAAAAAGGTGGATTTGTGTTTGTGCTCACATTTCCCTTGTACCAGTGAGAGCTGTTGGCTGAAAACATCAGAATAGACTATGGATAACTTGAGCAAGGGAGGAATTGACTGGTGTGTGTCATGGCACACATCTGTAATCCCCTACTTAGGAGACAGAAGCAGGAGAATAGCAAGATCAAGGTCAGCCTGGGCAATGTAACTAGACCTTGTCACAAAATAAAAACTATAAGGGCTGGGAGTGTGCTCAGTGGTAGAGCACTTGCCTAGCATGCATGAGGTCCTGGGTTCAATTCCTAGTAACACACACACACAAGAAAATAAATAAATAAATAAATAAATAAATAAACAATTTTAATGGGAAAAATGGGGTGGGGGTATAGTTCAGAGATAGACTCTGAGGTTCAATCCTCAGTACCCCCTAAAATAAATTGACCAAAAGGCAATCTCCAGGAAGACTAGAGAACTAGACTTAGAAAATGGGCCTGGATGTGGTGGTGCACGCCTGTAATCCCAGTGGCTCGGGAGGCTGAGGCAGGAGGATCAGAAGTTCAAAGCCAGCCTCAGCAATGGCAAGGTGCTAAGCAACTCAGAGAGAGCCTGTCTGTAAATAAAATACAAAATAGAAGCTGGGCGCGGTGGCGCAAGCCTGTAATCCCAGCACTTACGGAGGCTGAGACAGGAAAATCATGAGTTCAAAGCCAGCCTCAGCAACAGCAAGGCGCTAAGCAGCTCAGTGAGACCCTGTCTCTACATAAAACATAAAGTAGGACTAGGGATGTGGCTCAGTGGTCGAGTACCCCTGAGTTCAATCCCTGACACGCCAAAAAAAGAAAATGGGGGGCTGGGATTATGGCTCAGCGGTAGAGCGCTTGCCTCGCATGCGTGAGGCCCTGGGTTCGATCCTCAGCACCACATACAGAGCGATAAAATAAAGACATTGTGTCCATCTACAAAAAAAAAATATATATATATATTAAAAAAAAGAAAAGAAAAGAAAAGAAAATGGGCCAGAAGCCAGGCATGGTGGTACACATCTGTAATCTGTGGCTTGGGAGGCTGAGGTGGGAAGATCATAAGTTCAAAGCCAGCTTCAGCAATTTAGCAAGGCCCTAAGCAATTTAGCGAGTCCTTGTCTCAAAATAAAAAATAAAAAGGGCTGGGAATGTAGATCAATGGTAAAGCACCCCTGAGTTCAATGTCTGGTATAGAAAGAAAAGAAAAGAAAAGAAGGAAGAAAGAAAGAAAGGAAAATGGGTGGGCCAGAACCAAGGTTGTTCAGGCACTCAGAACACCAACCATGACCTGCCTCCAGAAGAGTCTGACTGACAAGCCCCTTCAGGCACTGCCCCTAAGGAATACTTGCTTCCATTTCTCTATATCACCAGCACTTCCTCCAGATTCAAAGCTTCAGGCAAGGATTTACAATTGACTAAACCAGTATGTGCAGGTACATGCCCATGCCCACTCTCCCTGCAGGAAAGGGAAAGCAGGGGACTGCTGGTGTAGCTCAACAGTAGAGCACATCCATAGCTTGCACAAGGCCCTGAGTTCAATTTGTAGTTCCCATCCCCTCAAAGAATGAAGAGGGAATGCCTCCTGCTACAGAGGAAGATAGTGTCTTTCCTCCACTAGGGCACCTTCACTGGAAAAGACACAAATAGGATAGGGAATTTGGGAGCAGGCAACCAGAGCAATGGTCTAAGTCCCCTATCGCCCACCCTTTTATTGCCCAGTAGGTACACGCAGCCCTCTTCCTACACTTAACACTTCCCAGAAGGAGCTCTCAGAAACCATACTCCTCTCTACCCATAATGTCTTCTGGCAACCATACTTCTCTTGATAATTGGGATCATCGACTCCAGTCAGGTGCAGGTACATGCGCAGGTCCACTCCCTGTTTACCTGATGACACAAGGAGACAAAACACAGTATGAATATTAGCTCCCATTTAAGTATGTCTCCTGGTGGAAGCATTCCATTCCTCACTTGGGTATAAAAACCTTGAAGTTGTGCTTGCTTTGGCAGCACACATACTAAAATTGGAAGGATACATTGATTAACACAGGCCCTGCACAGGATGACAGCAATTCCTGAAGCATTCCATATTTTTTATTTTTTAATTTTTGGTACCAGGAATTGAACTCAGGGGCACTCGACCACTGAGCCACATCCCCAGCCCTATTTTGTGTTTTATGTAGAGACAGGGTCTCACTGAGTTGCTTAGCGCCTTGCCCTTGCTGAGGCTGGCTTTGAACTCGTGATTCTCCTGTCTCAGCCTCCCAGAGTGCTGGGATTACAAGCATGGGCCACCACACCTGGCTCCATTTTTTTTTTAAAGTTTTTTAGTTGTACATGGACACAATACTTTTATTTGTTAATTTTTTTGTAATGCTGAGGATTGAACCCAGTGCCTCACATGGGCAAGGCAAGAGCTCTACCACTCAGCTACAACCCCAGCACTTTCCATAATTTTTTAAAAAAGTAGCCAGGGTGGTAGCACATGCTTGTAACTCCAGCAGCTTTGGAGACTGAGACAGGAAGATCGCAAGTTCAAAGCCAACCTCAGGAAAAGCAAGGCACTAAGGAACTCAGTGAGACCTTGTCTCTAAATAAAATACAAAATAGGCCTGGGGATGTGGCTCAGTGGTCAAGTGTCCCTGAATTCAATCCTCGGTATTCTCCCCCCAAAATTTAAAAAGCTAGAATAGACATTGACTAATCACACACATGCACACATACACACACATGCATTTTACTAAAAATGTTTCTTCCCATCACATGTACCACTTGTTTAAGCATGTACCATGAATATGGCTTTACATAAGTTTATATAATTTGCATCTCATTTACCTCCCAAAAACAGAATTTCAAGGAATTTATAAAAGAAATAATTAAATAAAACCTTGAGGGGCTGGGCTGTAGCTTAGTGGTAGAGCGCTTGCCTAGCATGAGTGAGACACTGGGTTCGATCTCAGTACCACATATAAATAATAAATGAATAAAATAAAGATCCATCAACAACTAAAAAAAATTTAAAAAAACTAAAAAAAGATTTAAAAAAATAAAGATCCATCAACAACTAAAAAAATATTTTAAAAAATAAAGATCCATCCAAAAAAAAAAAATTAAAATAAATAAATAAAACCTTGAAGTCAACAGAGAACAGATTCATGGGAACAAGAGGCAAAAAATTTTTGTGACTAGGTCATTAGGTATAATTTTGCCCATTTCAGCTGGGCGTGGTGGCATATGGCTATAATCCCAGCAACTGGGGAGGATGAGGCAGGAAAAACGCAAGTTCAAAGCCAGCCTCAGCAACTTAGTGAGGCTCTAGGCAACTTAGCAAGACCCTATCTCTAAATAAAGTATTTAAAAAAGGGCTGGGGATGTGGTTCAGTTGCTAAGCATCCTTGAGGTCAATCCCTGGTACCAAAAAAAAAAAAAAAAAAAAAAAAAAATTGCCTACTTCTACCTCCTGTTTCTTAGCTCTATATATTTTGGCTATGAGAGGATCCAAACACTTCCAATCCCTACCTGGTGATCTTTGAGGAATTCATAAATTTCACATTTATATTCAGCAGAATCAAAGAAAGCAAACACAAATAGGCAAGAGTCTATTCCAATGAAGATAGGAGAAGGCCCTCTTTTCGTGATAGAAAGGGTCTAATGTCATAAACTTGCTAACAGGTAGCTTGTCTCCTAAGTGACTAGAATCATAGGGGAGGCTGAAAATTGGCATGCTACAAATTGTGCTGAGAATAGTGGTGGTGGTGAGGTAAGCCTCTGTAAGTCCATTTTGTTAAGATCCTACAAGATCTTCATTCCTGCTTGCCACCATGTCTTTGTGTGTAGGAGGGGCGGTGGTATTTGTAAGTGCTCAATCACTGAACCACATCCCCAGCCCTCACCATGACTTTTTGCTCCTGGACCCAGTGCCCAAAAAAAAAAAAGCCTTTTATGAGATAGAGGTTTTCTTTTTTTCTTTCTTTTCTTTTTTATTCAGTGCTAGAAATAAAATCCAGGGCCTCACATATTCTAGTCAAATGCTCTACCACTAAGCCTTCTATCTCTAGTGGAGGTCTTTTTTCTTTTTTTCTTTTTCTTTTTTTTGTACTGGGGATTGAATCCAGGAGCGCTTTGCCACTGAGCCACACCCCCATCCCTTTATTTTGGGCAAGAGGTAACTGGGGATTGAACTCAGGGGCACTTGATCACTGAGCCACACCCCAGCCCTATTTTGTATTTTATTTAGAGACAGGGTCTCACTGAGTTGATTAGAGCCTGGCTAAGTTGCTGAGGCTGGCTTTGAACTCGCAATTCCTCCTGCCTCAGCCTCCTGAGCTTCTGGGATTACAGGTGTGCGACACCACGCCTGGCTTCAATGGAGGTCTTCTGATAAGAATTCATCTGGGGACGGGGATACAGCTTAGTTGTAGAGCGCATTGCTATCATGTGAGAGGGCCTGGGTGTGATCCCCAGAGCTGATCCTCCATATATGCACACGCCAAAAGCCTAAAAGCCTAAAAGCCCGGGGGGACAAGGTGGGAAGATTGCTTGAGCCCAGGAGTTTAAATCCAGACTGGTCAATATGGAAAGACACTGTTCAAAATTTAAAAAAAAAAAAATTAAATGCATATGTTATGCAAACATACCACTCAGAAACACCTAGTTATCTGGATTATTGAGAGAACTCAGTGAGCCAATAAATGTGAACTGAATGGCACACAATTTGTAGTCAGTTAATAGCAGTTATTATTACCAAAAAGTGGAATAAATAAAATGCATAAATATATCTTGAAACCATGTTGAAAAAATACAGAGAGAAGTATAAAGTACTTCATTTGTATTTTTTTTTAAATTTTTTTATTTAAATGTGTTTCAAGTCATAGTACATAAACAGAGCTCAGTTTTTCCATTTCTCTGGTTGCAAATCATAAAGAGTCACACTATTTGTGTCTTCATACATGCACCAGGGGTAGTAATGACCCATTTGATCAATCATCATTACTATTCCCATTTCCCTTTCCTTCCTCCCCCCTCCCCCCAAAGTACTTCATTTGTATAATGTATAAACAACACTTAAAACAGGCTATAGAACACAAAAAGCCATGCTTATTTTCCTTTTGGTACTGAGGATTGAACTCAGGGGTACTTGACCACTGAGCCACATCCCCAGCCCTATTTTGTTTTGTTTAGAGACAGGGTCACACTGAGTTGCTTAGGGCATCACCGTTGCTGAGGCTGGTTTGAACTTGCTATTCTCCTGTCTCAGCCTCCCAAAGTGCTGGGATTACAGGGGTGCGCCACTGCGCCCAGCAAGCCATGCTTATTTTCTAAGGAAACTTTTACTAACTTTCATCAAGTGATACTGAGTTACTTTGTCAGAAAAAAAAAAAAATGGAGATACTTTCTTTCTTTTTTTGGTGCTGAGGAATTGAACCCAGGGCCTTACGCATGCTTGGCACGTGTTCTACCACTGAGCTACATCCCTAGCCCAGTATTTTCATTTTGAAAACAAAATAAAAATGTCAAATTTAAGCACTGTAGGGCTGGGATTGTAGCTCAGTGGTAGAGCGCTTGCCTCGCATGCGTGAGGCCCTGGGTTCGATCCTCAGCACCACATACAAAACAATAAAATAAAGACATTGTGTCCATCTACAACTAAAAAACAAAATATTTAAAAAAAAAAATTTAAGCACTGTAGTTGCCTAGCACTTCACAATTGTATTATATTTGTGGGTTTATATAAGTTATATTGAAGTTTATTCATGTAGTGCAAAAAACTACTTTGTGAAAAGAAATTAGATTTTTTTAATAGATAAGTGTTTGGGGGGCTGGGTGTGGTGGTTTATGCCTGTAATCCTCTACTTGGAAGGCTGTGGCAGGAGGATCACAAGTTCAAGACCAGCATGGGCAATTTAGTGAGACTCTGTCCCAAAATTTAAAAAAAATTAAAAAATTAAAAGAACTGGGGATGTAGCTCAGTGATAGAGTGCCCCTGGGTTCAATTCCCTACTACCACACACACACACACACACACACACACACAAAGTGTTTTGTAAGTTAATACGTTACTTTTATGTAACTTACCCCTGCCCTAAAGATCTAAAACTGCTGGGTGGGCAGCCAGCACCACTTTCCAAATGGGCCATTTTATTAGTAGTCCAATCAATCCTTATTGCAGAGGATATCGTATAGTCAGTTGTGGGTCCACAACAGAAAAGAAGGTGGCTCTAGCTTTTGTAGAACTATAACACTTCTGTATGAAATAGTGTGGACAGGCATACATAAAGAACAATAAAATGAAATAAGACACATGAGGTACCCTACATGTGTTATGTGATGGCTAAACATCCACAATTTCTTTTTCCCTAGTCTCTTGAAAAAAGCTTCCTGTTCCACCGAGTGTGGTGGTGCACCTCTGTAAACCCAACAGCTCGGGAGGTTGAGGCAGGAGGATCATAAATTCAAATCCAGCCTCAGCAATTTAACGAAGCCCTAAGCATCTTAGTGAGATCCTGTCTCCAAATAAAAAAGGGCTGGGGATGTGGCTCAGTGGTAAAGTACCCCAGGTTCAAACCCTGGTACCAAAAAATAAGTTTACTGTTCATAAAGAAACAGGGTCCAGGGCTTGGGATTATGGCTTAGCGGTAGCGTGCTCGCCTAGCACACGTGAGGCACTGGGTTCGATCCTCAGCACCACATAAAAATAAAGATATTCTGTCCACCTACAACTAAAAAATAAATATTAAAAAAGAAAAGAAAAGAAAAGAAACAGGATCCACTCTGAATACATGTGTGATGGGGAGGGTCAAGTTGAGTGGAGCCTGGGCCCCCAGGCAGCAGCAACCCAGCTGGAAGGGGAGGGTTGAGCTGCCAGGGCATCAGCAGGAAATGAAGGGAATCAGGTAGGGTGAAGGTCTTAAGGTCACTCTACACAAGGAGGACAGAGCTGGTCAAGAAATCTACAAGTCCACACTCCCAGGCTCCTAACATTACTGGGAAAACTGTTTCCTTGATATCTCATAAATCACAGAATTTCTCAGTTAAATGAGAAATTAACTGATGAGAAATCACAGAATGAGAAATCACAGAATGAGAAATCACAGAATTTCTCAGTTAATGAGAAATTGTTTAATTACTCTCTTTGCTACTATCATTAAAGAGTTCTATTTTCCCAGAGTTTCCTAGTTCTTATCTCAGATCCTAGAGGTGGAAAACCTAAATGACACTTGCTAACTGCAAACAGATGAAATGTTGTTAGTTGGAAAGAACCAAGACAATCTGCAGCACTTTTCTTGATCTGCCCCACAAAACATCTTGGCCATGATGCCTTCATTCTAACTTATCTGGCCGCTTCACTGATGTTTTCTTTGTCTGCAGATTCCTTTAAATGCTCTTTCGTGTGTGCATATGTGTGTGCATGTACATTGCTACTATAAATGCTTTGATATGTAAGATTTGTATATCTTAACTCCCCCAGTATATGTTATCATGGTAGCAGTCACATAATTGATTCCCAATAAACATTGGTTCACTGTTTGAGAAAAGTTTTATGGGTCAGGAGACCTCAGTGCTATTCCTTTGTTCTCTACTTCTAGATGACCTTCAGTGGAATCCCTTGCTCAACCTAAAAAGGACCATGAATTGTCTCCCACACAAGCCAGCCATGCAGGGCAAGTTTTGTTTTTAAGACTCGGTGGTTGCCTTTGAAGTGTGGTTTGAGGAGCTAGATTTTTATGCCTCCCTCCATTGATGCCTAAACTTGAACCATTAAACATTCATTCACCTGTACAAGTGTCATTTTCCCAATATTGTTTTTTTGTCATTTTATTTTTTTGGTACTGGGGATTGAACTCAGGGGTACTGGAGCACTTAGCCACATCCCTAGCCCTGTTTTATATTTTATTTAGAAACAGGGTTTTACTGAGTTGCTTAGTGACTCACTTTCTGCTGAGGCTGGCTTTGAACTTGCAATTCTCCTGTCTCAGCCTCCCAAAGTACTGGGATTACAGGCGTGCGCCACTGCGCCCAGCCCAATATTGTTTTTTAAAGGCTTTTCCTTGAACAGTAAAAGACCCCAAGTCAGGAACTCCATTACTCCTGTGGAAAGCTTAAAGACCTTGGGCCAGTCATTTAACCTCTTTTGGTCTAACATGTTGGTCGTGAGCGAACTATGTCATGAAACATGTTTGTGCCTTTCCACAATGTCAGAATGTATTAAATAAAGATCAATTCACAGGCTTCACCACTTTCATCAGTGGTTCTCCAAATACTCCAGGTTACCTGATAGTTATAAGCAGGGCAAACATAACTTCTTCTATTTTAATCTTAATTTCTAATATCTAAACAAGTCACCCATTATACTTCACACAATGATGTATGAATAGGTCACAGATCAATCCCCAGTACCTCAAAACTAAATTAATTAAATAGTTCACAGAAAAGGTTAAGTTCACAGAAAAGATTAAGAAAAGGTTAAGAGGTCTGTCCATGGTGGTGCACACCTACAATTCCAGGGACTCAGGAGGCTGAGGCAGGAGGATCGCGAGTTCAAAACCAGCCTCAGCAAGGGCGAGGCACTAAGCAACTCTGTGAGACTCTATCTCTACATAAAACACAAAATAGGGCTGGGATGTGGCTCAGTGGTTGAGTGCCCCTGAGTTCAATCTCCAGTACCAAAAATAAAATAAAATAAAATAAGGCTGCAGATGTGGTTCAGTGGTTAAATGTTTCTGGGTTCAATTCCTGGTACTCCAGCTGCCCACCAAAAAAGAAAGAAAGAGAGAGAGAGAGAGAGAGAGGAAGAGGGAGGGAGGGAGGAAGGGAGGGAGGGAGGGATGGAAGGAAGGAAGGAAGGAAGGAAGAAAAGGTTAAGAGGGCCATAAAATTACAGAATGCTGATCCAAGATGAAGGGCAGAGAGAGAGATAAATGCAGTCAAAGAGTCACTTTAGGTGGTCAGATAAGGATTTTAAGGAACCAATTCTGCAGAGTTGTCAAAGCAAAGGGTCCAGACAGACAGACAGATAAAGGCAGTTTCAGTTTCAGAGTGTCAGCTGGGAGAGGATCATGTGTAGTCATCATAGACAGGAGAAACTGTACTCTGCTGAAGCCCCAGGAAATCACAAGTTTGAGGACTGCTTCAGCAACTTAGTGAGACCCTATCTCAATTTAAAAAAATGATAAGGACTTAGGATGTGGCTCAGTGGTAAAGTGCCCCTGGGTTCAATCCCCACTGCCAAAAAAAAAAAAAAAAAAAAAAAAGATATGGTGGCATGTGCTGGTAGTCGTAGCCACTCTAGAGGCTGAGGTAGAATAATTGTTTGAAGCTGGGTGCAGTGGCTCATGCCCGTAATCCCAGCACTTTGGGAGGCTGAGACAGGAGAATTGTGAGTTCAAAGCCAGCCTCAGCAATGACAAGGTGCTAAGCAACTCAGTGAGACCCTATCTCTACATAAAACACAAAATAGGGCTGGGGATGTGGCTCAGTGGTTGAATACTCCTGAATTCAATCCCTGGTATCACAAAAAAAAAAAAAGAAATTGTTTGAGCCCAAGAGTTGGAGGCCAGTCTAGGCAACATAGCCAGATACTGTCTCTTTAAAAATACAAATAAATACTTTTATTTGTATTTTTAAAAATTTTTATTTATTATTTTTATTTATTTTGTTTATCGCAGTAGTAGGGATTGAACTAGGGCTTTGGGCATGCTAGGTAAATGCTTTACAGTCCCAGCTATTTTTTTTTTAATGTTTATTTTATTTTTTTTTAGTTGTAGGTGACAGAATATCTTTATTTTATTTTTATGTGGTGCTGAGGATCGAACCCAGTGCCTTATGCGTGCTAGGCGAGCACGCTACCACTGCGCCATAATCCCAGCCCAAGTCCCAGCTATTTTTGTTAATTTTATACAGGGTCTCACTAAGTCAAACAGGCTAGACTTGAACTTTCAATCCTCCTGCCTCAGTCTCCAGAGTAGCTGAAATTACAGGTGTGCACTACCACACCCAGCCAAAAATGAATTCTTATGTCCCCTGACAACAAGCCCTTTACAGAAGCAATTTACCTAAACCTGAGCTTTAAGTGTCTCCCAATTCTGGAGTCATCCCTCTCTTCAGAGCCAGCCCTCTGATGTTATCATGCAGAGCAGTGTTTAGTTCCTTTCCTTCATTCCCCTACACACCTCCTCACTCGTTCCCTTCCAGACCATCTGGTAAGAAGACAGAGGCCCTTTGTTGAGCCACATGTCCCAGATACGTGTCCCTTAGCTACACAAAGAGAAGCTTAGAGACTATGGCTCTTGTAAGACTCCATTAAATTCTTAGCCAAGGGACCTCCTTCTCCATGGCTTCTGTCTATAAGAAGAGAGAGAGAAGGCTTATTTTCTAGCTATACATGATTTATATAAGAATCCAATGAGGGCTGGGGTGTGGCTCAGTGGTAGAACACTTGCTTAGCATACATAAAAACCCTGGGTTTAATCCTCAGCATTACAAAAGGAAAAAAAATTCAATGAAATAATGAATAAGAAAAATTATTCTTTTTTTTTTTTTAAATATTTTTTTAATCGTAGATGGACACAATGTCTTTATTTTATTGCCTTGTATGTGGTGCTGAGGATCGAACCCAGGGCCTCACGCATGCAAGGCAAGCGCTCTACCGCTGAGCTACAATCCCAGTCCGAAAAATTATTCTTTTTTTTTTTTTTTGGTACCGGGGACTGAACTCAGGGGCACTCGATCCCTGAGCCACATCCCCAGCCCTATTTTGTGTTTTATGTAGAGACAGGGTCTTACTGAGTTGCTTAGTGCCTCGCCCTTGCTGAGGCTGGCTTTGAACTCGCGATTCTCCTGTGTCAGCCTCCCTAAGTGCTGGGATTACAAGCGTGAGCCACCGCGCCCGGCTCCGAAAAATTATTCTTATTATTGAATATTATGGAATTGTAAACACAACTCTACACCTTATACCTTAATCCCTACGTGTTATTATGTGTTCATCCTCCCACTCCCGCCCCTGTACTGGGGATAGCTAAACACATGTCTATCACTGAGCAACACCCCCAGTCCAATGTATGCATTGAGCAGGAAATTTGTAACCAGAAAACTTAAAGGAAGGAAGAGCACAGAGGCAGAAGGGCAGAGAGCATAGGAGGATACAAAAAAAGATCCAATAGACCACTGAACAATAGGCATTAGCCATTCGATGGTTATGAGGACTAGCCCTAGAGCTCTGGAGCAGACCTGAACCCCCAGCCAATGGTATCACTTCTCTGGATACCAGTGGTATCCTGCAAGATCATTCCTTTTGTTGATTCAGACTCTCAACATCTCTAGTCAGACACAGAGCCAAATCCTGGGGCCTTCAAGATAGTCTTTGCCTTCAAGGAGCTTGTTTTTAGTGGAGAAAAGAATGCAAATAATAGCTGGGCATGGTGGCCCACGCCTGTAATCCCAGCACTTAGGGAGACTGAGATAGGAGAATCGCGAGTTCAAAGCCAGCCTCAGCAATGGCGAGGCACTAAGCAACTCAGTGAGACCCTGTCTCTACATAAAACACATAATAGGACTGGGGATGTGGCTCAGTGGTCAAGTACCCCTGAGTTCAATCCCCGGTACCAAAAAAAAAAAAAAAAAGAATGCAAATAATGACTATGTTGTACATAATAATGTGAATTTTCACAAAGAACAAAACTGCTAGGGGCAGTGAGGGAAGGCTTACAAGGCCTCTACAGATGAGGCATTTTTGGGTAAGATGCTGAAGGGTGAAGAAGATTTGGTCAGTGGACAAGGTTTGAAGGCAAGATCCTTGAATGATTTGGAAATGACTTCAGACTTATGGAAAAGGAGGCAGGAGATAAAACCAGAAAGATTGGTAGGAAACCTAAGACTTTTGTCCTGGGGCTTAGGTTTATCTCTTGAAAGATAAGCAATCATGAAAGATTTTAAGCAAGGGGATAAGAGTGTCAGATTTGCAATTTTGAAGGATCCCTATGGTGGCTGCATGGAAGATCTGATCTCAAAGGAATAACTGCCATTAAGCTAAATCCTAACTGCCAGCAAATTAAAGTGCATTGGACTGGACTTGGTGGCACACATCTATAATCTCGGCCACTCAGGAGGCTGAGACAGGAAGATCACAAGTTTGAGGCTAGTCTCTACAATTTAGCAAGATCCTCATCAATTTAGTGAGACCCTATCTGAAAAGATAAAAAGAACTGAGGATGTAGCTCAGTGGTAAAGTGTCCTGGGTTAGATCCCCAGTACCCCCACCCCTGCCAAAAAGAACAAATGCTTTGGAAATGTCTCAGCTGTGGTTAACACCCACATGAGGGGAAATAAAGTTATGGTAAGTCAGAAGAGGCAAAGAGCACTGAGGACTGGAGTAACCTGGGGAAAAGGAATGATGGATTGATTCATAGATTTTTTTGCTCATTCTGCACCTTGTATGGGTTCCAGGCAACTGAAGAGCAGATAGTAGTTTGTGGTTAATACAGGTTCATGGAAGGGATCATTTAGGGAGATGGTGAAGACCTGGGTGTGCTTCTTTTTTTTTTTTTTTGGTACTGGGGATTGAACGCAGGGGTCCTCGACCACTGAGCCACATCCCCAGCACTATTTTGTGTTTTATGTAGAGACAGGGTCTCCCTGAGTTGCTTAGCGCCTTGCCATTGCTGAGGCTGGCTTTGAACTCGCGATTCTTCTGTCTCAGCCTCCCTAAGTGCTGGGATTACAGGCTTGAGCCACCGCGCCTGGCTTCTGGGTGTGTTTCTATGCCAAGAGGGAAGGACCAGGGAGGAACATAAGAGGAAGAAGAGACAAAACGATCACAGTGAAATATATAAACAAATTCTTTGGATTCGAAAACCGTTTGTGTGTGTGTGTGTGTGTGTGTGTGTGTGTTTTAACTGGAAATAAGAACCACTGAGTTACATCTCCAGCCCTTTTTATCTTGAGACAGGGTCTTGCTGAGTTGCTGAGGCTGGCCTTGAAATTGCAATCCTCCTGCCTCAGCCTCCTTAGTTGCTGTAATTACAAGCATGCCATCCAGCCTAGAACTCTTTTTTTTTTTTTTAATATTTTTTTAGCTGTAGATGAACACAATACCTTTATTTATTTTATATAGTGCTGAGGATCGAACCCAGTGCCTCACACTTGCGAGTCAAGTGCTCAACCGCTGAGCCACAACCCCAGTCCCCAGCCTAGAACTCTTGAAGAAATTCATGCTCAATCATTGAATCCAATGATTCATTCTGGATTCAATTGAATCATCAAATCCAGAATCAATTCTGGATTCAGGGCTGGCTTCATGACATGATCTCTGTGGAACAAGGGCTAGTAAACCCTCAAGTGTGGCCTTGTCAGTGAGTGACAAGCTGGACTCCTTGGCCTTTTAAAAATCACTCTCCCAAGAACAAGGGAAGCAATTCCTAGTTTCAATTACTTTTTCCTTTTGCATCACTAGATCCAAAAGAGCCAAGAACACCTTCTTCCAGGGGTGGGAAGCAAAGCTCTTCTGTCTTGGAAAGAAACAGTTGAGAACCCTGACCCTCAGTGGGAAATCTGAGAACTCCTGGCAGCTCTGACCCCCAGTCATTTGTTCTCACTTGTGTTACAGCACCTATTGTACTGCACTGTGATCCTTTGTTTACTTAACAAAAAATAATTTGCCTTTCTTGCCAATGAGCTTCCTCAGTGTAGGAATATACACGGTCATCTTGCTGCCTCACTCAGGGCCTACCACTAGGTACCACCTAGTACATACATGAGAGTCCAGGAAGATTAGAAATGGGTGTTTGAGTCATGTAAACCTAATTAGAATAAATAAAAATAAAATGCATTAACTACCAAAAAAAAAGAAAAGAAAGAAAGAAATGGGTGTTTGCAGTTGGACACAGTGGTGCTCGCCTGTAATCCCAACGGCTCAGGAGGCTGAGGCAGGAGGATTACGAGTTCCAAGCCAGTCTCAGCAATTTAACAAGGCAGTTCAGCAAGACCTTGTCACTAAATAAAGTATAAAAAAGTGCTGAGATTGTGGCTCAGTGGTAGAGTGCTTGCCTCGCATGAGTGAGGGACTGGGTTTGATCCTCAGCACCACATAAAAATAAATAAATGAAATAAAGATATTGTGTCCATCTACAACCAAAAAAAAAAAAAAAAAAACAAGAAGAAAAGAAATGGATGTTTGCTGCATGTCATAGTTCATAACATCATCATCTCTTCCCTAGATTAAGGCAGTAACCTAGTATTTGGGAATCCATTTGGAGTCTTACCTCCCTCCCAGCCTTTTGTCTCATGAAGGACAAAACAGAGTAACCTTTTTTCCTTCTTTCTTTCTTTACTTTTTTGGTGGTGCTGGGGATGGAAAGCAGACCCTTGCATATGCTAGGAAAGCACTCCATCACTGAGCCACACCCCTACCTCAGAGTGATCATTTTTTTCTTTTGCACTACTGGGAATTGAACCCAGGGACATTCTACCACTGAGCTACACCCTCAGCCCTTTTTTTTTTCTTTATTTTGAAACAGGGTCTTACTAAATTGCCATGGTTGACCTCAAACTTGTGATCCTCCTGCCTTAGCTTCTTGAATACCTGGGATTACAGGCATGTACCACCTTGCCCAGCCCAGTTTGACTTTTCTAATGTATAAATCCTATCACAATCCCTCTCCTGACCCAAACCCTTCAAATGTTCACTTTTTTTTTAAATATTTATTTTTTAGTTGTAGGTAGACACAATATCTTTATTTTTATGTGGTGCTGAGGATCGAACCCAGTGCCTCCCGTGTGCTAGGCGAGCACAATACCACTGCGCCATAACCCCAGCCCCAAATGTTCACTTTTGTTCTTGGAATGAATGTCAAACTTTCTACCCTGACTTATAAGGGTTTAATGTGATCTGCCCAGTACATCCCTCAGGCCCATTTGTCCCTGGAGCTCTCAGTTTCCATTCTAGGGAATGCCCTCCCCACTCCCTTTTTTTTTGGTACTGGGGATTGAACCTAATGTTGCTTTACCACTGAGCTACATCCCCAGATCTTTTTGTACTTTAATTTTGAAACAGGGCCTTGTTAAATTGCTGAAGCTGACCTTGAATTTGCAATCTTCCTGCCTGAGCTTCCTGAGTCACTAGGATTACAGGCATGCACCACAGGGCCTGGCTCCTAGGAAATGTCCCTATTTCACCAAATATGTCCAGTAGTCTGTTGCCTTTGATCTTTCGCATATGCTGACTCCATTCATTTCTTCTCTCCCCATTTCACCTAGGTAATGACTTCAGATCTCAACTTACTGTATTTTCCTATTGTCATTGTCTCACCAGAGAAGGTTAGATACCTCTCTGCTTGGTCTTCTTTTTTCTTTTATCTTTTTTTTTTTTTTCCAGTGCCGGGGACTGAACCATTGCTGGCCTCACACGCAATGCAGCGCTCTAGCACTGGGTTATGTTCCCAGCCCTTCTACTTGGCTTTCACCATGCTCTGTGCTCCCCTGTCAAAGTACTCATCATTTTCTACTGCACTTGTCTGTTGGCCCATCTTTCTCCACTACAGAGCCATGAGCGACCCAAGGTATCCTCAGAGCCTAACACAGTGCCCTGCACTCAGGATACTGACTGTGAATAAATAAATGGGTTTGAAAAAGATGGAAGAAGCCAGGCGTGGTGGCGCACGCCTGTAATCCCAGCACTTTGGAAGAATCGCAAGTTCAAAGCCAGCCTCAGCAAAAAGCAAGGCGCTAAGCAACTCAGTGAAACTCTATCTCTAAATAAAACACAAAATAGGGCTGAGGGGGCTGGGGTTATGGCGCAGTGGTAGCGTGCTCGCCTAGCACACATGAGGCACTGGGTTCGATCCTCAGCACCACATAAAAATAAAATAAAGATATTCTGTCCCCTACAACTAAAAAATAAATATTAAAAAAATTTAAAAAAAAATAGGGCTGAGGATGTGTCTCAGTGGTTGAGCACTAACACAGTACACAGTAATGAGGCTTTCAGTTCAATCTCCAACGCTGCAAAAAAAAGAAATGAAAAAAAAAAAAAGAATGAAAGAAGAAAAAGAAACAACACAGAGAGAAAAGCACATGCCAAACAAGGTGGACTCTGCTGGCAGAGGGATTGGCAGGGGCAGGGATGAATGGGAAAGTCAAGGAGAAAAGAGCAGGAAGATTTCAGTACCCAGGCAAGGGCAATGGTTTAGAGGTCATGGAGGTCTTAGGCATATCAATGTAACAATGGAAAAGCCATGGATAGAGGGAGTGAGACATCAGAGGCAGAAAATAATCATTGGATCAGGGTCCCAGATGGGTGAGAGTAACTGGGTCTGGGCACAGGTGGCAAGATTAGCTCTGGAAAGAACTAACACCCCTTGTTCCTCTGAGACTTGAGACTGAAGAACAGGAAGAACAGAGGGAGAGACCTGGATGCTGAGGGAGGGAAGCTGAGAGGACTCCCTTCTCTCTGTGAAGTTGAAGGTTACCACAGTTAAGTGTCAAGGAGTCCAGCCCTAGTCCTCCTCATAACTGGCTGTGTGGCCTTGGGCTGTCTACCAAATCATTCTCCCCAGGCCTGCAAATGCTTTGAAAACAACCCTATCTATCCTGGCAATTCAAAAACCTGGTTTATAGAGATGTCTTAATTTCTATAAAAGCATTTATTTGGCACACAGCATACATTTTAGCTAAGTTCTCCAAACCTTGAAGGGATGACCTTCATATGGAAGAAAAGTTTAAAGGAACAGAAAAAGGAACAACAAGGGGGGAAACTGGGGGTTAGGGGACACAGCAGTTAGCCACACTCAGTTTAAGTGTGCTAGACCTGATATTTAGGGATAAGTTTCATCAGATGCAATAATGAAAGAGCAAAGGTACTTGCTGACTATGCAGCTTACTGATTCTTATTCTTTCTCCATGTGGCCTAAACATGGCTCTGAATAAGTATGATCATATATTTATTTGCCCAACACAAATTTATTAAACATCATCTCTGTGCAGGACACTGACATATGTTAAGGAGAACACAATGATGACCTAAAAACCAACAGGCAGGCTGGGTGTGGTGGTATGCGCCAGTAATCCCAGGCAATCCCAGGCTGGGGCAGGAGGATTGCTGGATCCCAGGATTTCAAGGCTAGCCTGGGCAACATAATGAGGCCCTGCTTCCTAAAACAAAAACAAATAAAACAACAAGAACAACAAGACAATACCCTGCATAAACCTAAACTTCAGGGGCTAGAGGTGTAGCTCAATGGGAGAGCCTAGGTTTTATTCCTGGTACCAAAAAAAGAAAAAAAGAGTCAGTATGAGTAGGATATTAGAGTGCAAATCTCAGTAGAACTGTAATGTGAACCACATATGTAAGTTTAAATGTTCTAATAGCCACTTTTATAAAAGCAAAAAGAGTGTTGGGGTTTGGCTCAGTGGTAGAGTACTTGTCAGCATGTACAAGGCCCTGGGTTCTATCCCTGGCACTGCAACAATGACAAAAAATTAATATCAAAAAAAAGCTCCTGGGGGGCTGGGATTGTAGCTCAGCGGTAGAGCACTTGCCTCCCATGCATGAGGCCCTGGGTTCGATCCTCAGCACCACATACAAAGCAATAAAATAAATACATTGCGTCCATCTACAACTAAAATAAAAAAATAAATAAATAAATAAATAAATTTTTTAAAAAAGCTCCTGGGATAAAAAGCAACTCAGCAGACTGAGAAAGGAGGCTCATAAGTTTGAGGCCAACCTCAGCAATTTAGCAAGACCCTGTCTCAAAATAAAAATAAAAATAACTGAGGCTATAGCTCAGTGGTACAGTGCCCCTGGATTTAATCCCCAGTATCAAAAAAAAAAAAGCCCCACTGCCTCCCTTGGTACCTGTCAGAGACTGGCTGACAGAGGGGGTGTACCAACTGGTCACTGTTTACTCTGAGCCACTCATGACCCAGGAGGAAGGCTTTACCCCATCACAGTGATCCTGCCCCCAGCCAGCCAGAGGCAGAACCAGAACCTCAAGCTGTCCAATCTTCACAATCACTGAACCAAATTTCCTCCCCAGGAGAAAGAAGCAAAGAAAGCTATTGTCTTTCTTCTTGGGACTCAGTCACCGCAAAGTGGTGAAGCTGTTTTTCCCCTGCCTTAGCAGTTCAGTTACAAACAACTTGCAGCTGTGGGATTGTTTCCAGGTGTCCTCTGGTGCCATTGTCTTGGTCACACTCACACCCCCCCCCCCATTTTCACTACTACTGTATTTACTCAAGTAGTGGACATCTGGGTTTTTCTTTTCTTCTTTGCCCAGAATTCTTTCTTTGGGGGAATTGCCCCCAGGTCACCTAGTTCTGATGGGACTGTCAACATAGGGACCTGCCCTACTTCCATCATGGTAGTGGACACATGACCCATCACCAGCAGGTCAGATATTCTTTCCCTGGAATTTAAATGTTGAGCAGGAGCATAGGACCTGAAAGCAAGCTGGAGCCAGAGCCTAAGATCTATCTGCATGCCTGAGATCTGTCCTTTCCAAGCATAGTAATTTTGATTCTGTGAGATATTCTTCCAATAATCCTTCTGCTCTTTACCCATCCTTTTTCCTACCCTCAGGATAGCCAGAATCCATTTCTATTGATTATAACCCAAGAATCATGATACAAATTCTTTTTTTAAATATATTTTTAGTTGTATGTGGACATGATGCCTTTATTTTTTTATATGGTGCTGAGGATCCAACCTAGTGCCTCACATGTGCTAGGCAAGTGCTCTACCACTGAGCCACAACTCCATCCCCAAGAATCATGATACAAATTCTAACCTCAGTTTCACAAAAGGAAAAAGTAAAGGTATAGAAGTTGAATATGTATATTTCTATATATGTGTAATTTCCCTTATTAAATTGTTGATTTCTGTGGTGCTAGCCATGCTAGGCTAAATAATTTCTCCTTTTTATTTTTAATTTTTTGGTAGTGGGGATTGAACCCAGGGGCATTTTACCACTAAGCCATATCCCCAGCCCTATTTATTTATTTATTTTGGTACCGAGGATTAAACTCAGGGGTACTTGACCACTGAGCCACATCCTTAGCCCTATTTTGTGTTTTATGTAGAGACAGGGTCTCATTGAGTTTCTTAGCACCTCGCTGTTGCTGAGGCTGGCTTTGAACTTGCTATTCTCCAGTCTCAGCCTTCCTAAGTGCTGGGATTACAGGTGTGTGCCTCAGCACTCGGGTCCTTTTTATTTATATATTTATTTATTTTTAAATACCTTTTTTTTTTATGTAGTGCTGAGGATCGAACCCAGTGGTAGAGGCAAGCGCTCTACCACTGAGCCACAATCCCAGCCCCTCCTTTTTATTTTTTATGTTATTTATTTATTTATTTATTTGGTGATGCGGGGGATTGAATCTAGGGCCTTGTGCATGTGAGGCAAGCACTCCACCAACTGAGCTGTATCCCCAGCCTCCTTTTCATTTTTTTATTTTGAAACAGGGTCTCACTAAGTTGCTTAGTCTCACTAAATTGCTGAGGCTGGCCTTAAATTTGCAATCCTCCTGCCTCTGCCTCCTGAGTTACTGAGATTATAGGCATGTGCCACCCCGTCCAGCTTCTTTTTCTTTTTTAAAAAAAATGATTGGTGCATATTAATGATATGGAATAGTGAGTTTTATTGTGATATATTCATACATGCACATAATTGGATCAATTTCATTCCCCATTATATCCCTTTGCCCTCTCCTCCTCCGTCCTCTTGATCCCTTTTTTGTACCCTATTGGTTTCCCTTTTATTTTCATGAGATTCTTTTTATTTTTCCTTTTTCTCAATTCTAATAATTTCCCTCCCCCTCTTCCTCTTTTTTTTTTTTTTTTTTTTTTTCTTTTTTGCAACATTGGGAATTGAATCCAGGGCCTCATGTATGCCAGGCAAGCACTCTACCACTGAGCCACATCCTTAGCCCCTATTACTCTTTTTTTGAGCCCTGTAAAATATAAACTTTTTAAGGTTAGCAAACAGTTTTGTTCAGTTTGTTTGTTTGTTTGTGGTACTGGGAATTGAACTCAGAAATGCTCAACCACCAAGCTGTATCCTCAGCCCCCTTTTTCTTTTTTAAATTTTTTTTAGTTGTTGATGAATCTTTATTTTATTTGTTTATATGGGGTGCTGCAAATCGAACCCAGTGCTTCACACATGCTAGGCAAGCACTCTACCACTGAGCCACAACCCCAACCCCAACTCCCCAGCTCTTTTTGAGGTTCTTACTAAATTGCTGAGTCTGTCCTCAAACTTGTGATCCTCCTGCTTCAGCTTCCTCAGTTGCTGGGATTACAAGCATGAGCTGCCTTGTCTGGCTCAGTTTTGTTTTTTTTTAAACAAGGAGTATTGGAAGTTTCCTGTGCCTTACCATGTTCCAAATCATTGTGTGTTCAGGTGAAGTCACACCACCTGCTACCTCCCAACTTAGCAGCCAAGTGCCCAGCAGGATCCTGACAGCAATGGCCACTTTGGCTCATTTTCTGATGAAGAGATTGCCCTTCAGGCAACTTCAGTCAACTTGGCAGGAAGCAGTGAGCTATGGGTGCCAGTCACCTCTTCTCCTCCTTTTGATGCACTGAATTTTGAATATTTTACTCACCTAACTTTAGCAGAAATGGATGATGAGGGAGATAGCATACTCTTAGAAGAAACCATACAAGAATATTCTTTGTGCTTCAAATCATTGTGTGATGTTATCACCAGACAATCGTGAATTCATTTTGCTTTTGAGATGGGACATTTCCTTAGCTAGAAAAAGGTAAATATTATCTTTATCTTAAGTGTTATGCTTCATTAAAAGTAGGAAGGATTACACAAATTAAAGTGCTATTTGTGTTGTTTTTTAAATCAATATATATATTTTTTAAATATCATTTTATTGTTGTTGTTTATTTTTTATGTGGTGATGGGGATTGAACTCAGGGCCTCATGCATGCTAGGCAGGCACTTTACCACTGAGCTATCTCCCAAGCCCAAAGTGCTATTTGTTTAACCCTTTCCACACATATATATAAGATACTTGCGCCAGGTGTGGTGGTGCACGCCTGTAATCCCAGTGGCTTAGGAGGCTGAGGCAGGAAGATTGTGAATTCAAAGCCAGCCTCAGCAAAAGTGAGGGCTAAACAACTCAGTGAGATTCTATCTCTAAATAAAATACACACGCAAATAAATTCATTAAAAGGGGCTCAGGCAGGGTTCAGTGGTGAACACTTAGCACGTGTGAGGCCCTGGGTTCCATGCCAATCACTACACATACACACACACACACAGCACACACACAAGACAAAGAAAAATAGTAACACAGGAAATCAGAGGCAGGCAGAATAATATATCTGTGACCTTAAAAGGACATTTGTGAGGCTAGGGATATAGTTCAGTTGGTAGAGTGCTTGCTTCACATGCAAAGCCCTGGGTTCAATACTCAGCACCACACACAGCAACAACAACAAAAAGTCATTTGCCTTGCACCCCATTTCCAAAGAAAGGGTCAATGCAGAGCCCAGAAGGCCTAACTCCAATACAGGACACAGGAAGACACCTAAAGGGCATTCTGTCCAAAGAAATGGCATTTGATAGCTGGGCGCGGTGGCGCAAGCCTGTAATCCCAGCATTTAGGGAGGCTGAGACAGGAGAATCGCGAGTTCAAAGCCAGACTCAGCAACGGCGAGGCGCTAAGCAACTCAGTGAGACCCTGTCTCTACATAAAATACAAAATAGGGCTGAGGGTGTGGCTCAATGGTCGAGTACCCCTGAGTTCAATCCCCGGTACCAAAAAAAATAAAAATAAATGGCATTTGACTTTTGCTGTTGCAACTAGAGAAACTGACAATGGAATATCAGGGACTTCTGTGTGATATGAGTAGATCCTCCCTAAAATTGTGCAGTTTAGAAAACCTCTTGCACTTCACAGCTTCATACCCACACATTCACATTAGAGAATCCTCTAGCTTTTTTATTTTTTATTTTTTTTATTTTTTTACTGGAGATTGAACTCAGGGGCACTCGACCACTGAGCCACATCCCCAGCCCTATTTTGTGTTTTATGTAGAGACAGGGTCTCACTGAGTTGCTTAGTGCCTTGCTGTTGCTGAGGCTGGCTTTGAACTCGCAATTCTCCAGTCTCAGCCTCCCGAAGTGCTGGGATTATAGGCATGTGCCACTGCGCCCAGTTTTTTATTTGTATTTTTGACATTTATTTTTGGTACTGGGGATTGAACCCAGGGGCACTTTACCACTGAATTACAACCACAGGCCTTTTTATTTTTTATTTTGGAATAGTGCTTATGAGGGTCTCTCCCTGTCTGGGTATATGCTCCTTATACCAAGAGTGAACAGAAGAAAGAAAGAAGGTTAAGGAAAACAATAGAGAAGAAAAACGTATTAATGATTTCATTAAGTTGCTTAGGGCCTCATTAAATTGCCTGGGCTGGCCTCAAACTTGGGATCTTCCTGCCTCAACTTCCCAAGTAGCTGGGATAACAGGTGTGTAGCACCACCCCCAGCTCTCTAGCATGTCTACAATAGAAATTAGGAAAGGAAGAATCAGAAAAGCAGAAAAATCCACAATTATGTCTCTACGATTGATATCAATACTAAAAAGTAATAAGGCTCCCATAGGTATGGCCAAATCGAAATGAGCAGGGCAAGCAAATTGTACTAGGCCAGAACTGCAGCCCTAGCATCACTACTTAAGAGATTGTTTTTGTTTTTGTTTTTGTTTTTGGTATTAGGGATTGAACTCAGGGGTACTCAACCACTGAGCCACATCCCAGCCCTATTTTGTGTTTTATTTAGAGGCAGAGTCTCACTGAGTTGCTTAGCGCCTCGCCGTTGCTGAGTCTGGCTTTGAACTCGTGATTCTCCTGTCAGCCTCCCAAAGTGCTGGGATTACAGGCATAAACTACTGCACCTATCTTGCTTAAGAGTTTAATCAAAGTCAGGTGCTCCTAATCCCAGCACTTAGGGAGGCTGAGACAGGAGAATCGCGAGTTCAAAGCCAGACTCAGCAACGGCGAGGCACTAAGCAACTCAGTGAGACCCTGTCTCTAAATAAAACACAAAATAGGGCTGAGGATGTGGCTCAGTGGTCGAGTGCCCCTGAGTTCAATACCTGGTACCAAAAAAAGAGAGAGAGAGAGAGTTTAATTAAGGGATTGGGGCTTTATCCTGTATGGAATAGTGCTTGTGAGGGTCTCTCCCTGTCTTGGTATATGCTCCTTACACCAAGAGTGAACAAGAGAAAGAGAGAAGTGTAAGGGAAAAAATAGAGAAGAAAAATGTATTTAATGATCTCATCCATGGCCCAACCTAGGCTGCAACTAACTTTCTTTTCTCTTTCTTTCTTTCTTTCTTTCTTCCTTTCTCTCTCTCTCTCTCTTTCTTTCTTTCTTTCTTTTTCTTCCTTCCTTCCTTTATTTTTTTTTCCTTCCTTCCTTCCTTCCTTCTTTTCTTTTCTTTTTGGTACTGGGGATTGAACTCAGGGGCGCTCAACCACTGAGCCACATATCCAGCCCTATTTTGTATTTTCTTTAGAGACAGTCTCACTGAGTTGCTTAGCAACTCACTTTTGCTGAGGTTGGCTTTGAACTCAAGATTCTCCTGCTTCAGCCTCCCCAGTTGCTGCCAGGCCACTGCTGAGCCGCTGCATGTGCCACTGCACCCTGGTCCCAAACAACTCTTCTCCTACTTTATTCTCGCTCCCCTTCTCCCTACTGGTTAAGCTTTCTCTTCCCAAAGGTGTGCTCTTTGTGTGGTAATTTACTTGTCAAGTATTTTGCTAATGGCCCAACAGAACACTAAACTGGATATTCTTAGACTTCTAGATAGCAATTGCATGTTTAGTAGTGGCATTGGGCCATTGATGGCTGTGCTCACTAAAATTGTAAAAGGCTTGGACTGATCATCCTTATAATGGGGATGAATTCTCTGCAGGCTGTCTAGAGATTACAAGGATGATTTTATGGACTGAATTGTGCTCCATCCTCCCAAAAATTCATCCGTTGAAGCCCTAACCTTGATATGACTGTATTTGGAGATCTTCAAGGAAGCAATTAAGATTAAATGAGGGGGGCTAGGGTTATGGCGCAGTGGTAGCGTGCTTGCCTAGCATGCGTGAGGCACTGGGTTCGATCCTCAGCACCACATAAAAATAAAATAAAGATATTCTGTCCATTGCAACTAAAAAAATAAATAAATATTTTAAAAAATGTCAATTAAAAAAAAAAGATTAAATGAGGGGAGCCAGCATGGTGGCACATGCCTGTAATCCCAGCACTCTGGGAGGCTGAGACAGGAGGATCGTGAGTTCAAAGCCAGCCTCAGCAACGGCGAGGCACTAAGCAATTCCGTGAGACCCTGTCTCTACATAAAACACAAAATAGGGCTGGGGATGTGGCTCAGTGGTCGAGTGCCCCTGAGTTCAATTGCCGGTACCAAAAAAAAAAAAAAAGATTAAATGAGGGGCTGGGGTTGTGGCTCAGCGGTAGAGTGCTAACCTGGCGCAGGTGGGGCACGGTTCGATCCTCAGCACCACATAAAAAAATAGATAAATAAATAAAAATAAAGCTATTGTGTCTGCCTACAACTAAAACAACATTTAAAAAAAATGAGGAGGGAAGGTGGGGTCGGTGGCTCATGCCTATAATCCAGCAGCTCAGGAGTCTGAGGCAGGAGGATTTGTGAGTTCAAAGCCAGTCTCAGGAATTTAGGGAGGCCCTAAGCAACTCAGTGAGACCCTGTTTCTGAATAAAATATAAAAAAGGACTGAGGATGCGCCTCAGTGGTTAAGCATCCCTGAGTTCAGTCCCCAGTACCCCCCACTAAAAATTAAATGAGGAGAGCCAAGAGTATAGCTCAGTGGTAAAGTTTGTGCATGCACAAGAATGCTCCTTAACAAGGTTGTGTCTGCAACTGACGTGTCAGACTGTGCAGTTTTTACCCTTGCAGCCTCTGCATTGTCAATTCCCTGCACCAGTACATGAAAAAAGAAGAAAAGGAGAAAGGATGGAAAGGAGGGGAGAAAGAAGAAAAGAAAAAAGGAAATGAGATGGCGGGGCATAGGAGATTTTGCATAATTTTAAGGGACTGGGCCAATCCTCCAAAACTAAAAGAGACCAGAGTATAAAATGTATTGCTATTATGGTTGCTGTCTATAGGCATCATAGTAACTTGTTGGTAACTATGGAGTTAACTTTAACCTGAAGCAGCTAATCTCTCTATTTTCAACTCCCTTACTCTCCTCTCTGCTTTCATTCAAGCAATATCAAAATTGTTGATCTGAGGCCAACTATGGTGGTGCATACCTATAATCACATCCCTCTGGAGGCTGAGGCAGGAGGATCCTAAGTTCAAGGCCAGCCTTGGCATTTAACAAAGCCCTGTTTAAAAATAAAAAGGGCTCAGGATGTAGCCCAGTGGTATAACACTTTTGGGTTCAATCCCCAGTACCAAAAAAGAAAAAAAAGGAAAAAAAAGTGTGACTCTTTATTATAGAAGAAATCTCACTCTTACCAGCTTTGGAATAGATGACTTCATTGTTTTAGTCACTGAGAGGAAAGGAAGGTTAGGTTTGCTGAAGAGCTTGGAACATCATTACAAGAAGGCAGAGAGATTTAGTCAAGAACACTAAACTCTCAGAGAAGGGCCTAGGATTATTTCCCTGGCCTTTAACAAATCTATTTCGTCTCTATTTTTCCTGTTCCATAAAATAAAGGGATGGAACAAAATGTCTTAATAATCAGTTTTGGGCCTGTAAACTTAGATAAAAGTCTTTTTTTTTTGGTACCGGGGATTGAACTCAGGGGCACTCAATCACTGAGCCACATCCCCAAAGCTATTTTGTGTTTTATGTAGAGACAGAGTCTCACTGAGTTGCTTAGCGCCTCGCCATTGCTGAGGCTGGCTTTGAACTCGCGATTCTCCTGTCTCAGCCTCCCAAAGTGCTGGGATTACAAGCGTGAGCCACCGAGCCCAGTTTAGATAAAAGTCTTATGAATCTATGACTAACCAAGTCAGTAAAAGTCTTCCTAAATTGATTTAAACTCAAAAATTTTTATGTAATTAACTTCTTTTTTAGGTTTCTTAAGTTTGACTCAATGGAAAGCTCTCATTGGGCCATCTGAGAAGCAACAGTACATTTTGGGTCCTTAGATGCCTCCAACCCTTAATGTGGATCCCAGCTTGCAAAGCAGAATTCCCCTGCCTTCTGAATGCCACCCTGAAGACGTGAGCTGGGAACAGGAGCAGCCAAGGAGGAGAAGGCATTCATGAAGGCCCACTTTGCTCCGACTTAAGTTTCTTCCACCTGTCAGGCTGATCTCTTGCCTGTCCCCAGCATTTGATCATCTCATTGGAACCAGGTTAATTGCTTTTTTCCCCCCCCACTTGTTCAGATAACAGTCTGGTATCATCTTCAAAGGCCAAATGTCTGGAAGAGAAATAAGATGACATCTAATCATTTACTGGCCTCTGTCTCTGATTAATAACTTTGAACACTCTAACCTATGGGTCTGTTATTAGGAAGCTCAAAGTTTTAATTAGTTAGGGGAGAGAGGTTTGTTTATTAAAAAGGGGGACTTCAGTAGTTACTCTAGATTTTTTTCTGTGAACATGAATGCATAGGAAAAAAGAAAGTAAATATAAGAAAAAAAGAAAGTAAATATAAGAAACTGAGAATTTCTGACCCAGCGGTTATTTTGTGAGGTGAGAGCTGGGGGATGTTACCAGTAATCCAACCTACAGCCCTGCTCATGGTAGGCAGGCACTCTTAACTTTGAGTTATATCCCCACCCCACCCCCAGTGAGTATTTCATTTGCTTGCATTTCAGTGGTTTGTTTGTGGTTTATTTATTTATTTATTTATTTATTTACAAAGTGCTGAAGATCTAGCCCAGGCCTTGCACATACTAAGCAAGTGCTCTACTACTGAGCTACACCCCCAGACCAGGCCCTGATTTTATTTTTGGGTACTGGAGATTGAACTCAGGGGCACTCGACCACTGAGCCACATCCCCAGCCCTGTTTTGTGTTTTATATAGAGACAGGGTCTCACTGAGTTGCTTAGCACTTCGCTGTTGCTGAGGCTGGCTTTGAACTCGCGATTCTCCTGTCTCAGCCTCCCTAAGTGCTGGGATTACAGGCTTGAGCCACCCGTGCCCAGCTGGCTGGCTGCTTTAAATCTAATATCCACTCATTGCTAACCACAAGACCTTGCACACTTTTTAATTAATTATTTTGCAGTTTGTGGGTTGAACCCAGAGCCTTGTGTATGCTAGGTAAATCCTCTACCACTAAGCTATAGACCCAGGCCGCAAGTTATTCTTCATGCCTGTTTCCTCTCCTATGTTTTAACATTTATTATAGAGTGCACTAACAGAGACCAAAAGGATTCTTATCATAGCCTTTCTCACATTAAATCACATTCTTGTTAATCTTGTTAGTTTGTGGGATGTATCAGTTATCTATGGCTATAATTCGCTGTGTAACAAATTATCCAAAACTTAGCTGCTGTACAATATTTATTTTCTCGCAGTTTCTAAGGTTCAGAAATCTAGTCATGGCACAGGTAGTCTTTCTGACTCAGGATCCCTCATCAGGTTGCAGTCAGGATGTGAGCCAGGATTTCAGTCTAATCTTTTGTCCCACTTGTGAATAAGGGTAAGAGTTTCAGAAAGATGAAGTAATTCACTTAAACGTCTTCATCTTTTCCATGCAGACAAGATGGTCTGACCACTGCAGTGTAGGGATAAATTTCCTATACTGGATTCCAGCAGAAGGGATGGGGAAATGAGAATGCATGACTATCTATCTATGTATCTATTTATCTATGTATTTATTCATTTATTTAGTGGTGCTGGGAGTGGAACACAAGGCTTAGTGCATGCTAAGCAAGCTGTTCTGACACAGAGCCATTCTCTCATCCTAATTTTGATCCCTTTTTTTGGTACCAGGGATTGAACTCAGGGACACTCACCTACTGAGGCACATCCCCAGTCCTATTTTGTATTTTATTTAGAGACAGAGTTTCACTGAGTTGCTTAGGACCTCACTAAGTTGCTGAGGCTGGCTTTGAACTTGCAATTCTCCTCTCTCAGCCTCCCGAGCTGCTTTTGTTTCCTTTTTCTGATCTTCCTTCAGCATAAACCCTCCAGGAAGGTCCTGCCCTGCCTCCTCCCCAAAGTTTCTACACCCTTTGTTTTGACTCTCACTCTGGTTTTCACATTTTATTTAGTATTATATTACTGAATATAGAGTCTCTTGCTGGGTTTGTAAATTGAGGCCAGTGAGTAATTCTATTCTTTCTCCCTCTCCTTTTTTTTGGTACTGGAGATTGAACTCAGGGGCACTCGACCACTGAGCCACATCCCCAGCACTATTTTGTGTTTTATGTAGAGACAGGGTCTCACTGAGTTGCTTAGTGCCTTGCCATTGCTGAGGCTGGTTTTGAACTTGCGATTCTCCTGTCTCAGCCTCCCTAAATGCTGAAAAAGGAAAAAGGATTATAGGCTTGCGCCACCGCACCCCGCTCTCCCTCTCCTTTTATTTTCGTAGTGGTGATTGAACCCAGGTTCACTTTACCACTGAGCTACACCCCCATCCCTTTTTATTTTTTATTTTGAGACAAGGTCTCACTGAGTTGCTGAGGTTGGCGTCCAACTTGCAATCCTCCTGTCTCAGCTTCCCAAGTCACTGGGATTACAGGCGTGCTGCACCAAACCCTGCTCTTCTCCTTTTTTATTTTTAGAGACAGGGTCTCTAGCCAGGCTTGGTGGTGCCTGCCTGTAATCCTAGCAGTTTGGGAGGCTGAGGCAGGAGGATTATGAGTTCAAAGCCAATGTCAGCAACTTAGCAAGGCCCTAGCAACTCAGCGAGACCCTGTCTCTAATAAGATCTAAAAAAGGGCTGGAGATGTGTCTCAGTGGTTTAGTGCTCCTGTTCAATCCCTCGTATCAAAAAGAAAAGAGAAAATACAGCAATTTTCAGGGAAGGGGCAGGTAATGTAAATGAGCCGGGGGCTGTGGAGGACTCTGATGAAGCAGAGGACAGATACCATCTAGAGAGGAAGCTGACCCAAAGTTCTTTGTGCAGAAGCACAATGCTGCCAGATTTCTCAATTCTGTTCAGAGAAGCCCTAAGTTTGAATATTATGTAAAATACTCTAATTGTTTAAGTTTTATAATGGATTAGAAAAATTTTAGCAATGAATGAAAAGTCGACATAGTGGATATACTTGAATTAGTTGCTTGGGTTCAAATCTTGGTTCTTATCTTACTAGCTGTGTTCCACAGGTAAATTACTTAACTTCCCTGTGCCCTAAGTTCCTTGCCTGTAACAGAGGCTATTAATAATATCTACTTTGTGAGGTTATTGTGAGAATTAAGTGAATTAAAAATAAGTACAACCAGATGCAGTGGTGCATGCCTATAATCTCAGTGGCTCAGGAGGCTGAGGTGGAGGATCACAACTTCAAAGCCAGCCTCAGCAATTTAGTGAGGCCCTAAGCAACTTGGCGAAACCCTGTCTCAAAATAAAAAAATAAAAAGGGCCAGGGATGTGGCTTAGTAGTTAAGTGCCCCTGGGTTCAATCCCTGATACCAAAAAATCAAAAATAAATAAATTATAGACAGATAGATAGATAGATGTAAATACTATGTATGTTACATACATAAAGAATGTTAAAACATGTAATTATAGAGCTGGGATAAAGCTCAATGGTAGAGTACTTGCCTAGTATGCACGAGGCTCTGGCTTCAATCCTCAACATCACAAAGGAAAGGAAAGGAAAAGAAAGAAAAGATTTAAATACAGACCCCCCCCCCCACAACCCCAGCTGAGCTGGAATCTCTCAGGCTACCCGTCTACAATCTCTACCATAAATATATATATATATATTTAATCTCTACCATAAATATATATATTTTTATGGTAGATATATATATATATGTATATGTATCGCCCTTGTAAAGGCTGTCTCTAGCCCCCTTTATTAGTCAGCTTCAATTACTATAATGAAATCTCTTACAAAGAGATAAGGTTTATTTAGCTCATGGCTCTGGAGATTTCAGTCCAAGATTGGAGGCCCCACTGCTTTGGTTCCCTGATGATGGCATCTGGAGGCAATTGTTGGGAGCATGTGTTAGAGCAAACCACTAACATCATGAACCAGGAAGCAGAGAGAAGGGGCCAGGGTCCTCCTGTCCCCTTCAAGAGCATACCCTTAAGACCTAAGGACCTCCCATGAGGCCCCACCTCCTCAAGGTCCATTAGTTGTACCACCCTGAGGGCCAAGTCTTTGATACATGGACTTTTGCGGAAATGATTCATAATCAAACTATAGCACCCATGCTAAAATCAGCCCTTCTCATGTTCTCACCTTCTTCCTGACCTGACTCTAGCTCAGCACCTGCCTTCCACCAAGCCCCATAATATCCACAGCCAGTACTGTTGGTTAGACCTCTGCTCAGAGCTCCTCACACAGCTCTCCCCCTGCTCCAGTGACACATAAAAAACTGGTTGGAAAAGGGAGGAGCTTAGAGAGTGAGTCTCACACCTGACCACATTGCAAGCACATAATAGAAGTTGATATAGATTCCTTGTGCTCAGTCGTGCTGACTCAAATCAACAGTTCTATGAAAATTCAATAATGATAACCAGGCAGTGAGACATAGTGGAAAGTACAGGGATTTTTGCATTTAAACAAGCATGAGTTCAAATCTAGGATCTATCTACATATCTGACTTAAGTTATCTCATCTTAAAACAGGAGGATAACAGAACCTACTTTCCCATGTTGTTAATATTTTTATAAAGTGCATTGAGGGTCTGGGGGTGTAGCTCAGTGGTTGAGTGTTTGCCTAGCATATGTAAGGCCCTGGATTCTATCCTTTGTACTACAAACAATAAATAAAATAAGTAAGTGCATCCAACTTGGAATGGGATTGATGATAATGGCAATAAATATGACGGACCCAGTTCTACTATTTCTTTCTTTAAAATTTCTTTTGAACTATTCCTTCTTATGCATTTAGCCAGGGGCACTCCCCTAGACTCAATTGTACATCCCTGCGTCTCGGACAGTTTTCCAACCATTCTCCTGGTCTCATGCTGGTTCTGTCACCCTCAGCACTTCCGTTTCTGCATCTTTCAGCATTTCATGCATGCTATCAGGTTGATCTTCCATGTTCACCTTCCCCACGCCAATTTTCTTTTCTTTTCTCTTTTTGGTACTGGGGATTGAACCCAGGAGCACTTAGCCACTGAGCCACATCCCCAACCCTATTTTGTATTTTATTTAAAGACAGGGTCTCACTGAATTGCTTAGAGCCTCGCCGTTGCTGAGGCTGGCTTTGAACTCGTGATCCTCCTGCCTCAGCCTCCTGAGCCACCGGGATTACAGGCATGCGCTACCACACCCAGCTCAACCACTTTTTCTGTTGTTATAATGCCTCCCAGTTGCCTGTAGCATTAAGCACAACATGTCTGTGTGGCCACCTTCCCAGACTTCTCACAGCTTTGGTCTCCTCCCACCTTCTGGATTTTTGCTCATTCCTTCCACAGGCTTCAGTGTCCTTCATCACTCCTCCAATGACAATCACCTTCCTGCATTAAAGCCCAGCCAAATCCTACCTTTCACAAAGGTTTCTTTTATTACTATAGCTCAGTTCAACTCAACCTTTATTTGTTGAGCAAGTGTTATATGCAATGTGATACACCAGGTGATAAAACTGGACAAAATATATAGCTTTCGTCTCTCTAAAGGGAAAAAAATAATCATAAAAGTAGCACATGAGATGGGATTGGAAGGAACATCAAGATTTTTCAGGAGGGAGGTGGGCAAGGTAGAATGTAATGGATTCATTTGGTTGGACTTGTTTTTAGCTGCATTTTCAAGGAGTGTTCCCACCCATGTGTCCCTGCACACAAGGAAGTATAAAGACTAGACGACCAGAAGGAGATGAATTAAAGCCGCTGGGCAAGGCTTTATTGAAAATACACGCTCTCGGGCTGAATCCTCCCGTCCATCAGAGTGTGTCCGGGAGAAATGGCGCTGGGGCTCCGGTGTACAGAGAATTTCAAAAGGCCCCGTCAGGAAGGGGAGGACTTGGGGGCAGGAAGAGAAGGCCAGAGTCCTTCCTGGATAGATCAGGAAAAACCCACTGATTGACAGGAGGTATGTCTACTGGTGAAGTCAGTGTCTGGCTGGCCGCTCCGTTTCGCAGCTGTTCACTGCAGCTGCCCTGACCGGTCCCTCTAATTGGACATCCTGGACCCTGATCTGACCTAACAGGAAGGCTAACAAAGGCCAAACAGTCCTATGAGATGCCCAACCTCTCTAGCCATAAATGACATGTGACACAGCTGACTTTTAGATTTTCTTTTAGGATTAAACCCAAGAGCATTTTATCACTGAGCTACATCCCCAGCACTTTTATTTTATTTTTTCTTTTGAGACAGGGTTGCACTGATTTGCTATGGATCTCACTAAATTACTGAGGCTGGCCTAAAATTTGTGATCCTCCTGCCTCAGCCTCCCAAGTCACTGGGATTACAGACACGTACCACCACGCCCTGCAAGATTTTCTTGTGAATTGGTGTTCATTGGTGCTGATTGGTCTCTACCTCTACGACCGAAGTTTCCTTGTTTGTTTTGGTGCTAGGGTTTGAATCTAGGGCCTCACTCATGCTAAGCACATGCTCTACTACTGAGCCACATCCTCAGTCCTATAACTAAAGGGCTTTTTTTGTTTTTTGGTGGTGGGGATGAAACTCATGGCTTAACACATGCTAGGCAAGTGCTCTACCACTGAGCCACACTCCCATCCCTACAACTGGAGACTTTAAATTTGGAAATATAGGAAAGCAATCACATAGCATGTTCAGGTATGAAGGAGGAGGGGAATGAAGCAGTGCTTAGAGAAGAGGGCAGAAGGCCATCAGATTGCAGGGAAAGCGAGCATTTCCAGGTCCAGTTTCCAAGACCGTGGGAAACCTAGCCAGATTTTATTTTTTTGTACCAGGGATTGAACTTAGGGGCACTCGAGGTGGGAATAACCCACCTCCCTCCTTTCCCTTCATTCCCCTTTGTCTAATCCAATAAAATTTTATTCTCTATCCCCCTTATTGTGTATGTTAGCATCTGCTTATCAGAGAGAACATTCAGGCTTTTTTTTTTTTTCTGAGATTGGTTTATTTCACTTAGCATAATAGTCTGTAATTCCATCCATTTACCGGTAAATGCCAAAATTTCATTCTTCTTTACAGCTGAGTAATATTCCACTGTGTATATATACCACATTTTCTTTATCCATTCACCCATTGAAGGGCACCTAGATTGGTTACATAGCTATTTTGAGTTGAGCTACTATAAAGTTATCACCAGCCATGTGCGGTGGCATACACCTGTAATCCCAGCTGCTCAGGAGGCTAAGGCAGGAGGATTGTGAGTTCAAAGCCAGCCTAAGCAATTTAGCAAGGCCCTAAGCAACTCAGTGAGACCCTATCTCTAAATAAAATACAAAATAGGGCTAGGGATATAGCTCAGCGGTGCAGTGCCCCTGAGGTCATCCTGATACCAAAAAAAAAAGTTACCACCAAATTTTTTGGATCAATCACACAAAGATACAAATAATGCTAGAAGCCGGGCGCGGTGGCTCAAGCCTGTAATCCCAGCACTTAGGGAGGCTAAGACAGGAGAATCACGAGTTCAAAGCCACCCTCAGCAATGGTAAGGCGCTAAGCAACTCAGTGAGACCCTGTCTCTACATAAAACACAAAATAGGGCTGGGGATGTGGCTCAGTGGTCGAGTGCCCCTGAGTTCAATCCCCAGTACCAAAACAAACAAACAAACAAACAAACAAAAAAACAAATAATGCTAGAATCAACACATCATCATTTTATTCATATTTATTTATTTATTTATTTTTATTTCTTTTGTGATGTAGCCCATTGAACCCAAGGCCTCATGCATGCTAAGTAAGCACTCTACAACTGAGCTGTATCCTCAGTCCCTCACATTTCTTGAGAATTTACTACATAAAAGATAAATCTGGTGCAAAGATATGTACAGAATAGGATCCCAGAATAGGATAGAATTTGCAATCCACGAGAAGAGACAAGCCACAGAAACAAATAATTACAATATAAGTCAGAATGTGATATAAAATTGTAGGAACATCCAAAGGAGAATAAGAGGTGAGAAGTCAGGAAGGGTCTCATGGAACCAGAGCTGCTCAGTGACTGGAGCTGGGTAAAGAGCCTTTTTTTTTTTTTTTTGGTACCGGCAATTGAACTCAGGGTTACTCGACCACTGAGCCACATCCCCAGCTCTATTTTCTGTTTTATGTAGAGACAGGGTCTCACTGAGTTGCTTAGCACCTCGCCATTGCTGAGGCTGGCTTTGAACTCACGATTCTCCTGTCTCAGCCTCCCAAAGTGTTGGGATTTCAGGTGCGCACCACTGCGCCCAGCAAGAGCCATTTTAAACTGAGTGTTGTAGGTAAAAAGAGAGCTTGAAGAAGTCAAGGTGAGGCCTGTGCAGAGGAATAGAGAGAGAAGGAAAAAAAGATCATTTTCAGGGGTCAGGGGTGTAGTTTACTGGTAGAGTGCTTATGTAGCATGTACAAGACCCTGGGTTGGATCTCCAGCACTAAAAAAAGTTATTTAGGATCCAGAGTCTGAAAAGCCTTAAAAGCTAAGTCATGAAGCTGGGTGCGATGGCACAAGCCTGTAATACCAGCACTTAGGGAGGCTGAGACAGGAGAATTGTGAGTTTAAAGCCAGCCTCAGCAAAGCGAGGCGCTAAGCAACTTAGTGAGACCCTGTCTCTACATAAAACACAAAATAGGGTTGGGGATGTGGCTCAGTGGTCAAGTGCCCCTGAGTTCAATCTCTAGTACCAAAAAAAGTTAAGTCATGAGTTTGGATTATGTATTTGTTTGTTTGTTTTTTGTGGTAGTGAGATTGAACCCAGGGGTACTTTACTACTGAGCTTATGCTTCCAGCCCTTTTTATTTTTTTTTATTTATTTTTTCAGATAAGGTGTTGCTAAATTGCTGTGATGAGCCTCAAACAGATCCTTCTACTTCAGCCTCCAAGTTGCTGGAATTATAGGCATTCACCACCACACTCAGTTTATTTTCTTTTATTCTTATTTATTATGATTTTGTGGTACCAGGGGTTGAAAGTAGGGTAATCTAATTCTGAGCTATATCCCCAACTCTTTTTTTTTTTTTAAATTTTGATTCAGGGTCTTCATAAATTCCCCATTCTGGTCACGACTGGTGATCCTCCTCTCTCAGCCTCCCAAATGGGTAGGATTACTGGCATGAGTCACTAGGCTCAGCTATGAGTTTGGACTATTTATTTATTTATTTATTCATTTATTTATTTATTTATTTATTTATGTGTGTTACTGGGAATAGAATCCAGGGGCGCTCTACCACTGAGCTACATCCCCAGCTCCAATTTTTAAAATTTAATTTTGAGACAGGGTCTTTTTGAATTGTGGAGGCTGGCCACAAATTTGTGATCCTCCTGCCTTGGTCTCCCAAGCAGCTAGGATTATAGGCATGTACTACTGTGTCCTGCATGAGTTTAGATTTTACATGTTAGATAAAGTGCAGGTGCTAAAGATTCAAAGCAAATGAATGACAAGTTCTTTATTGCAGAATTTATGATTAATCAGTGGTGATATGTAGAGAGGAAAGAATGGAAGTAATAACAATACCTCATTCAGAGGTGAGGAAGGCTGAAATTAGGGGTAGAGCACTGGAAATGAGTAGGACCTAGAAAATCAAAGAATAATAAAGGATCATTGACTATTGCAACATGGAAGTCTTGAAGAGGCATTGAAGAATGTATTTTCCTGAGAAGATGAGTTGAGATGTAGGGGTACTGATTTTGGTGCCATCAGGACAACCAGGCAAATGTCTGGTAGGCACTGGAAATATAGCTGGAATTTAGAAGGAAAATCAAAACCAGCATTCTGAGCTTCCATGCAAGTTCTTCCCACACAAGTGTTGTGAGTTGTGAGGGGGATTTCAGATGGGAAAGAGAGAAAACACAGAGAGATAATAATAAATAATAGAGAAAATAGTCAGATTTGAGGTCATAGTCAGGGAACCGGAAAAGGAGCCAGAGAAGCCAGAAACAACATTCAAACATCAGTTTTAGTGATTCTTTTACTGTCATGTAATCAGACAGCTTTGTGGATTGATAGAAGTATAGTATGGTAAAGAATGTAATCTGCTTATAATTTTGTGCAAAGTTAGAAAAATTATGATTGTAATAATTTTTTTTTCTATTTGCCTCAACAAATATTTTCAGTGAATAGTGTGTACAGCTTCTGAAAATTTGTTTTTTTTCTGTTATGTTTGATAACATGTATTTAAATGCAACTTTTGAGAAAAATAAATAAAAATTAAAATTAAA
>PVHX01017695.1:0-39195 GCA_004024805.1 Geosciurus inauris | reverse complement strand
TTGGCACCAGGGACTGAACTCAGGGGCACTCGACCACTGAGCCACATCCCCAGCCCTATTTTGTGTTTTATGTAGAGACAGGGTCTCACTGAGTTGCTCAGTGCCTCGCCATTGCTGAGGCTGGCTTTGAACTCGCGATCCTCCTGTCTCAGCCTCCCTAAGTGCTGGGATTACAAGCGTGAGCCACCGCGCCCGGCTACATTCACTTTTTTTTTTCTTTTTTCCTGTATAAAAATCCTGCATTGTAGCCACACCTGAAGCCTGGGTTCTCTGAACAGAGACTCCGGTATGGGTTTTTACAAGATGGTTAGTGAGGGCTGGGATTGTGGCGCAGTGGTAGCGTGCTCGCCTAGCATGCATGAGGCACTGGGTTCGATCCTCAGCACCACATAAAAATAAAATAAAGATATTCTGTTCACCTACAACTAAGAAAATAAAAAAATATTAAAAAAACAAACAAACAACAAACAAACAAGATGGTTAGTGAATTCCTGATAGGGAGCCTTGGTGAACACAATGTCTTTTCAAAAACTGAGGATCAGAAGCTGTATATCTTGGAGATGGCATCCAAAGTGGCCTTGGTGAAATTACTCCAGATGGCAGTGCAGCCCTTGGCAGAGTGTAACAGTTATCAATACCAGCCCTCATCAAAAACTTCTTGGGCACTGGTGTGTGGGGGGGAACAAGACATGCCAGTGCCTCTGGGGACAAGGATGAGGCACACCAGCACAGAATCACAGTGTCCTGTCACCTTGCACAGGACAGCGTGGGGCTTGCCAATCTTGTTCCCCCCGTAGCCTCTCTGCACGAGAACAATGGAGAGCTTGGCCAGAATGATGGCTCTTCCAATAGCAGTGGAGCCCTTCCAATACCTTCTTGGAGTCCTTAACTCCCAGGTCCATATGAGCATTGTAGCCCCTCATAGTAACCAATGCCCTGAACCAGTCCGCTGTCCAAGACTAAGCTGGTCTGCAGTGTTTCTGCACAGGCATGATCTTCAAAACTTCATCCTTGAGTGATGCCCCCAGGTGACAGTCAATGATCTTGGACTCCTTGGTGGGCAGGGAGAAGAGAGAGGTCTTCTTCAGAGACTTGATCTTCAAGTAATTGCCGAGACAGCCCAGCTTACTGTCAGGGATTCACAGTTTGTCTTGGGTCTTGCTTCTGGGAGTCCCATTGCCACAGCCCCAGTCCTGACTGCAGCCTCAGAGGCTGTTCTCCAAGCCTCCGTAGTAGTTGCCCCTGGCTTCCCATTCCAGGGCCTCTGGGGCCCCCCGCTCACTGTATCTGTGTCATCCACCATTGGTGTTTTCCCAGAGAAGAAATAGTATGGACATTTTAGCCATATAAATTCTTCCAATCTATGAACACAGAATACCTTTTCATTTAGTTGTGCCCTCTTTCATTTCTTTCATCAGGGTTTTATAATTTTCAGTATACAGGTTTTTATTTTCCATATTAAATGTATTCCTTAGTGCTAGGCATGGTGGTGTGCACCCAGCAACTCACAAGGCTGAGGTAGGAGTATTACTTGAGTCCAGCTGTTTGAGACCAGCCTGGGAAACATAGTAAGACCCTGTCTCAAAAACAAAACAAAACAAAACAAAAACAAAAACAAACACAAACAACAACAAACCCTAAAATTTATTCCTAAGTGTTTTATTGACTGATTGATGCAATTGTTAGTGGGAATGCCTTCTTGATTTAGCTTTTGGATAAGTAGTTTCTTTCTCCTTTTTCTTTTAGGAATTGAACTCAGAGATGCTTTACTATTGAGCTATATCTCCAGTCTTTTATTTTTTTTAATATATTATTTATTTTGAGATAGGGTCTTGATGGCCTCTAGCTTGCCATCCTCTAGACTTAGCCTCCAAAGTAGCTAGGATTCTAGGTGTGTACTCAACCAGGTATTTTTATTTTATTTTATTTTATTTTTTGCAGTGCTGGGTATTAAACTCAGGGCGTTTTTTATTCTAGGCAAGTGCTCTGCCACTGAACCACATCCCCAGCCCTAGATATTTTTTTTTAAATATTTTTTAGTTGTCAATGGACCTTTATTTTATTTATTTATATGTGGTGCTGAGAATCGAACCCAGGGCCTCACACATGCTAGGCAAGTGCTCTACCACTGAGCCACAACCCCAGCCTCCTAGATATTTTTATATAGAAATTCCATAGAATTTTTATGTTGATTTTTGTATCCTGCAACATTTCTGAATTCATCGATCACTTGTAACAGTTTTTTTTGTGGAATCTTTGGAGTTTTCTATATAGAGCTTTCCAAATATTAACACAAGGAACTCTTGTGTATAGCATCTCACCAGTCTCCCAGGTCATGTGGGAGAATGTGTTTCTTGGCTATAGTCAAATCTGCACAATTCTCTGTACTGTTAAAGTTGCATTCTTTGTCCCACTCTCATTTTCAATGTTAATAAGAACATAATGTGCTTCTTGCAAGATAAGGTTATTTGTTCTTTTTGTTGTTTAAGTCAGAAGTCTTCCTCCCCACCCACCAACCCTTGTCATCCTCCTCCTCTTCAACAGGAGAAGCAAAGAACCGAAAGTATAAACCAAGTTTCCATAGGTTTAATTTGTATGGAGCTCCAGTACCACATTTTAACGATGGACGAAACATGGCAAAAAGTTTATATTGGCTTCATGAACTACAAATGTAAGTTTGATTATGTTGTGTCCAGGAATAAATGCTAGATATTTGCCATTTAGACTTAATATTCATTTTTAGTATTTTTGTAAAAGAGAGAATACATTGACAAAATTCAAATATAAAATTAGAAAAAATTATGTAGTGAAATAAATATCTTTCACTTCTGGCACCCATTCTGCCCAGTTCCTCCAGAGGCAAACATGACACTGTTTGTTGTTCATGCCATTCTTTTTTTTTTTCCCCCTTTGGTATTAGGGATTGAGCCCAGAGGTATTTTACCACTACTGAGTTACATCACCAGCCTTTTTTTTTTTAGTTTTTATTGTAAGACAGGGTCTTGCTAAATTGCTAGCCTTAAATTTATAATCCTCCTTTTTCAGCGTCTGGAGTAGCTGTGATTAAAGGTGTGCCTTGTTTGTATCATTCTGAAATTACTTTATGACTTCACAAGCAGATACAAATACATGTTTTAAATCTAAAGGGTCAACTGTATTTATGATTCTCAAAGATAATGGACTTTTACATCTCTACCAGGACAATTATGTCACATAGAGTTGACTTGATGTTTATTAATCAACTTTATGTTATATGGTCCCCTGAACATCTATTCGACTTAACTTTTGCAAATTTTGACCTTTTTATGTCTTCATCCTGTATATGACTACTTCCCTGGAATGTTAAAATGGGGTACTTAGTTTTTCATTTCCTGCTGTATATTTATGTCTGACCAACACATAAATGTTTTATGTTCATAAAAGTATAGATTTCCTTTTATGATTAAAAGATAATATCATACATATTGGTATAGTGGGCTGAAGACTGTAAATACTGGTGCCCCTCTTCCCAAATAACATATGCCATGTCCTAATTCCTAGAACCTATGAATGTTACCTTATGTAGAGAAAGGATCTTTTAAAAGTAATTAAATTAAAAATCTGGATATGAAAGAGAGTATTCTAGATTATCTGGGTGGGCCCTACTTCCAATGATAGGTATTCTTAGAAGGTCAGAGGGGGAGCTGAGGCACCAGAGGAAAACACACATGGAGGAGAAAGTGATATGAAGAAGGAGGCAGTAATTGGAGTGATGTGTCTATAAACAAGAACATCAGTGCTGACAGCTATCAGATTTTGGGAGAAGAAAGAAACGTATTTTCTCACCCTTTGGAGGAAATGTGGCCTTGCTCACACCTTAATTTCAGACTTGGGGCCTCTAGAACTGTGAGAGAACATTACTGTTATTTTAATCCACTTCCTAGTAATTTTGTTATAGCAACCATATAATAAAATGAAATATACCAGTGTTTTAGTCAGCTTTTTTGCTGCTGTGACTAAAGATCCGACCAGAACAATTTTTGAGGAGGAAAAGTTTATTTGGGGGTTCATGGTTGCAGAGGTTTCAGTCCATAGAGAGCAGGCTCCATTCCTTAGACTCAACATCATGGTGGAGAAAGTGCAGAAAGAGTCCATTTGCCAGGTACAAATATATACCCCAAAACCACACCTCCTTCTGCCACACCTCACCTGCTCCCAGTTACCACTCAGTTAACCCCATCAAGGATTAACTCGCTGATTAGTTTAAGGCTCTCACAACCTAGTCATTTCCCCTCTGAACTCTCTTTCATTGTCTTACATGTGAGCTTTTGGGGGACACCTTACATGCAAACCATAACAACCAGTTGTATAAGAAACTAGTATATGGGGTCTATGTTCCTGTGTGTCAGGAATCCATTCCACTTCTGTCCTTTTTAAAGGAGACATCGGCCCTCTAGGTTTTCATAGGTCATGCCTGCGAAGTTTGCATTTCCATAGATATCCAACTTCTTCATTTTTTTGCCTGTTTTGTCCCTGTGATAAGGACAGCTTTCAGCTATAGAGTCAAAATTTTAAACACTTCATATATTTTTAGTTTCATTCTATCAAGAACTCTATGTAGTAGGTATTCTTTAGATCTACCCTTCTGATACTTTACTGATGAAGAACCCAAGGAACAGAGGGGCTAAATCATTTACCTAAGATCATGCAACTCTAGAGTACTGGTGGTAGGATTGATACCTAGGCAGTGTGGGCCCAGTGACTGCCCTTACCACTACACCAGGTTTATAGGTACTTGATACTGTGATCACCTGTTTATGATTTATATTCCTCTTTTTTGAAAATTTATTTATTCTAATTAGGTATACATGACAGCAGAATGCATTTTGATTCATCGTATACAAATGGAACACAACTTTCATTTCTCTGGTTGTACACGATGTAGAGTTGCACCATATGTGCAGTCATACATGTACTTAGGGCAATGATGTCCATCTCATTCCTCCATCTTTCCTGCCCCCATGTCCCCTCCCTATATTCCTCTTTTATTCCTTTCTTATATGAGTTTCTGATACTTAACTATTCAAAATAAGGAATATAACATACACAGAAGAAATTCTTCTAATATTAAACTTGTATGAGATGGTTTTTCTTTAGGATATTTAAAAAACATTCATGTAACATATCCATTACTTAATCATTATTAAAATGATCAAACCATGCAATGAAGAAAAACATGAAGATACGATTTAAATATTTAAGAACTTGATTGGGTGCAGTGCTGCATACCATAATCCCAGCTGCACTGCAAGCTGAAGCAGGAGGATCACAAGTTCAAGGCCAGTCTGGGCAATTTAGTGAGACTTTATCTCAAAATAAAAAATAAAAAATAGTGGCAGTGTATCTCAGTGGTATAGTGCCCCTATTTTAAATTCTGAGTATCAAAAAGCAGAAGAGGGGCAGAGGGATTTGTAATGAAATATAATGTAGAAATTGATACTTGAAGGAAGATGACAAACATGGTTTATCATATATATATATATATATATATATATATATTTTTTTTTTTTTTTTTTTTGCAGATCAGGCAATATGAAGGGCTTGTTTCCCTCCAACTTATATTTATTCCCAAGGGAACATGGTTTGCAAAACAGTGTTTTATTAGATCATACATTTGGTATTTTGAAACTGAATTGGAATATTATTGCTAAAGCCGTAGAGGAATTCTTAATTCCTTTGGCTTGTCAGATTTCAGGAAAAGCTCACTTCTTCATTCTTCAGTGTGATTTCTGTTATAAACTTGGAGTCAAACATACTTGTTTACATCTGAAAGCATCTAATTTTAAATGTACTGTTTTAATGTGAAGTTGGTTTACTCTCAACTTTTAAGGGGTGTATTTCCACTGTAAAATGATCTCTATGTTCTATTTATGACCTCGGTCTGAATCATCAGATGGTAGGAGTGTGTGTGTGTGTGTGTGTGTGTAAGTGAAAGAGTTCACCAGCAGTGCACAAAGAACTTTGTCTGAATTCATTAGTGAATACTATGAGGTTGGGTAGTGATTTTGTAGTTATTGATATTCTGACATGCCTGGCTACCCACAGATACTTCCCGATTCTCCCAGGAGCCTAATCCAAGTACTTTTAGACTAGAAGGAGTAGGCTCTGTGCCTTACAATTCTTCTTCTTATTGTCCCTGCATGTTCCTAATTAGGCCCCTTGGAGCTGATTTTTAGATTGTCAACTCTATTTGTTCAAATTACAGCCCTTAAACTGTCGTTGATTTATTCAGCCTGTACCCATGTGCTTCCCCCCCCTCCCCAACAAATGGAAAGGAAATAAAGAAATGAGATGAATTACTTTCCATTTTTTCTTTTGTTTCTCCACAGAGTGTCACTCTTCTCCAGAAATTTATTCAACTCAGAATTTCAATAGTATAGAAAATATTTTTAAAAGCAAGTAGTTTAAGAATTTAATGTTCATTGTTTTTAGTCTTAGCACAACAATAGAGAATTTATTAATTTTAATGTCATTAAATAGTAGCATTGTAATTCTGGTTTTCAAAAGAAATTTTATTCATTTAATCACAACAGTGGAAGTAACAAAATTATATTACAGAAAATGGCAAAATAAAATCATCCATAATCAACTATTATTATTTTAATGTGTGTATTTCTTTTTAGCATGGCTCTCAACATAGATTTTTGCATAGCTTTCACCAGAACGCAATGTTTGTTTTATATTCTGATTTTTCACTTAACATAAACTAATTATATATTGCTGTGTATGGTTTATAATCAGAGCTGAAAATGCATGCAGAGTGTATTCTGGTTCAATGTTCTCTCTTTTTACTAGGTTAGAAGAGGTCATTTGTTATTTTTTATTTTTAAATTTATTTTATTATAGGAGAAGATTATGATTTAACTCTGTTTGCTTCCTAGATGAGTTATCTGTTTATATTTATTTGATGATTTCTTTTGGAAATTTTAAAAGTTACACTTAGTGATAATTAACACTTTGTTGTTATTTATTAAAAATATTTTGAATTTTTCTTGTTTTATTTTTAATCAAAATTTATTTTTATTATATACTGTAAGTAAATGATAGAAAAGTGAACATCTAAAGCTTCTTTTTAAGAAAGAATTTATTTTGAAACTAGATTTGCTCATTGGTACTATGGTATTCCTTACTGCATATGCATTTGGCAGCCCAGAATACTTCAGCTAATACAGATATCTAACAATTTTCAAATTTTGTAGGAAAAGAGGAGCTAAGGTTGTATCCAAGAGAGTCAATGATTTTAAAGAAAAGTTTCAACATCAACTTGGAAAAGTTTTAGATCCGTAAGTTAACAGTTAACTTCAAATCGCTAGTGTCTCTGCCTTGAATTTGAAAAGTACTGTTTTGGAAAATGTTGGCTTGTGTTCCTTTAGATTCTATTAAATAAGAAAATCCTTACCTTGTTGTTTATCAATGGAAATCTTAGTGTTTACAACATTTGGGGTTCCAGGAAAGTGGTGAATTCTCCAAGGTGGAAGGAGGGATAATTTTTCATAAAGCTTTACTTCTGGGATATCAGGAATTTAACATTGTGCTTGTGTTCTTGTCTTTCTTGTCTCTCTCTCTCTCTCTCTCTCTATATATATATATATTTATATTTGGATAATTTTGCTTTGAATGTGTTTTTTTTTTTTCAAGTCTGGGCTAGTCAAAGGCAGTGAAAGCATTCAGTTATTGTTAATGCAAATGGATGATAAAAAAATAGATCTTTTGAGCCGGGCGTGGTGGCACACACCTGTAATCCCAGCACTTTGGGAGGCTGAGACAGGAGAATTGTGAGTTCAAAGCCAGCCTCAGCAACGGCGAGGCGAGATGCTAAGCAACTCAGTGAGACCCTGTCTCTACATAAAAATAGGACTGGGGATGTGGCTCAGTGGTTGAGTACCCCTGAGTTCAATCCCTGGTACCAAAAAAAAAAAAAAAAAAGATCTTTTGGATAATTTTTGTTGTATCTTCGTAGTTTGCCTAGAAGAGAAAATATAGGCTACTATGAACATATGACAAACATATTCTAAATTCCAGGGATGCCATGTGGTGGGTACTTGAACTAAAGGATGTGTTTTCTTTGGTAGCATTGCAGAAACAATGAACGTTCCCCCAGGCCACACATTTGGAGCTTGTCTCCATCCTGAGGAATATGGTAAATATACAAACTTTCTCCTTAACAAACAAAAGAAACAAACATCTCAAAATCCCCATAAATTTATGCAGCTAAGCTTACTGTCTTCTAAAAGCTTCTAGTTTTAGAGCCAGGTGCATTGTTGCACACCAGTAATCAGCTATTTGGGTAGCTGAAGAGGAAGGATGAAGAGTTCAAGTCCAGCCTGTGGAACATATCAAGACCCTGTCCCAGAAAAATAAAACAAACAAAAAAGCTTCTATTTGTAAAGGTTTAAAACGTTGTATTAAAATTAGAGATACACAATCAATAAACAAATATATGAAGAAATGTTCAACATCTCTAGCAATTAGAGAAATGCAAATCAAAATTATTCTAAGATTCCATCTCACCCCAGTCAGTATGGCAGCTATCCAAAATACAAACAATAAGTGCTGGCGAGGATGTTGTGAAAAAGGCACACTCACACATTGCTGGTGGGACTGCAAATTGGTGCAACCAATTTGGAAAGCAGTATGGAGATTCCTTAAAAAACTTGGAATGGAGCCAACCATTTGACCTAGGTATCCCACTCCTTGGCCTATACCCTAAAGACTTAAAAACAGCATACTACAGTAATGCAGCTACTTCAGTGTTTATAGCAGCACAATTCACAATAGCTAAACTGTGGAAGCAACCTAGATGCCCTTCAACAGATGAATGGATAAAGAAACTGTGGTATATATACACAATGGAATATTAAAAAGCAATAAAAGAGAATAAAATTATGGCATTTGCAGGTAAATGGATGGAATTGGAGAACATCATGCTAAATGAAGTAAGCCAATCCCCCAAAAACCAAAGGCTGAATGTTCTCTCTGATTAGTGGGGGTGGGGAGCATGGGAGAAATGGAGGAACTTTGGATGGGATAGGGGAAGGTGGGGGAGACAAGGGGGGATAGGAGTAGCAAAAATGGTTGAATGAGATGGATATCACTACCCTAGGTGCATGTATGAAGACACAAATGGTGTGACTCTATCTTGTTTGCAACCAGAGATGGAAAGCTCTATATATGTACTATGTCTTGAAATGCATTTAGAAAAAAAAATTAGAGAAAAAAATGTAATATAAAATTTTTTATATTACAAAGGCCTGGCATTCCCAGGCCTTTTAAAAATTTTGTTTTGAGACAGGGTCTTCTTAAGTTTTCCAGGCTGACCTTGAACATGTGATCCTCTTGCTCAGCCTGCAGTGTAGCTGGGATTATAAGTGTGCATCACCACAACCAGATATATACTTAAGTTTAAAAAATTTATTGAAAATATTGTAGCAAAGTCTGATCACTGACAAATAAAACACAAGTAATTATTGAATTTATTTAAGACAGTATTTTGGAGCATCATTAATCATCACATTAAGAAATTGTATTTTGGTTCTTTTTTTAGATGAACTCTTAAATGTTTAATGGATGCCTGTCTGTGTTGGTCAGCTTTCTGTTGCTATGGCGGAATACCTGTGATAAATCGACTTATAGTAGGAAAGGTTTTATTTTGGCTCACTGTTTCAGAGATTTCAGTCTATAGTCACTTTTTCCTGTCACTCTGGGCCTGATGTGGTGCAGAACATCATAGAGGGAGCGTATGGCAGAAGGAGATTTGTTCAGCCCATGGTGACCAGGAAGCAAAAACAGAGAGTAAGGAGTCAGGGTCCCAATATCCCCTTCGAGGGTATGTCCCCAGAGAGCTAAACCATTAGGTTCCGCCTCCTAATGGTTCTACCACCTTACAACAGTGCCACAGGCTGGCAAACCAGACTTCACGTGGCTTTTGGGGGACATTTCAGATCTAAACCATAACACTGCATCTCAGAGATTCTAAACATCTTTTGGAGTGGATAAGGAATAATTGAGAAATCCACCAATTAGCCTAAAAAACAAGTAAATTTAATCATGGTAAACTTTGCCTACTTGAGGGCAAGTTTCATGCTGGTGGGTGGTTAGTCTTACTGTCTGTTAGAACCATAGGATCCAGACAATGGTACATCTTTGACCAATATTTGTAGCATGAATTGATGTATTCAGCACACAGTTTATAATTTTGACAATTTGAGAATGCCAAGAATTAAAAACAATTTTTTTTGGTGGTGCTGGGGATTGAATCCAGACTTCACATTTGCAAAACAAATGCTCTACCACTGAGCCACAGTCATAGTTCAACAAATTTCTTCATGACTGATTAATGCCATTATTATACATTTATTGATAAGAAAATATTTTAAAATGAAAAATTGATAATTTAAAAATGTGTTAAGTATAAATACCAGCCATGGTGCCATATGGTGTAACTATGAAAGAGTGCAAAAAGTCTTGAATTTTGTTTTTTTAAATCACAGATGGACACAGATGAACTCTACTCTTATTCTGGCCTTTTGTAACTAGTATTGATGTTAACTAATAACGTCTCTTCTGTGGCAAGATCCAGGGTATGCCTGCTACCAGAGACATATTGGTACTGGATTTCTCCTTTAATGTTACTGAGGAAAATAAAGTCAATCTTATTTAACAAAGAATACTTTAATCCTTAGGATGAAGTTATTCTTCATGTTTTTGGAGTTATTGTGTATATTAAGATGACTCCAGGAACCTTGCATAGTGGTGTACTCCTGTAATCCCAGCTACTTGGGAGGTTGAGGCAGGAGGATTGAAAGTTTGTGGTCAGCCTGGGCAACTTAGCAAGACCCTGTCTTAAAATAAAATACATAAATAAAAAGGGATGGGGATATAGCTCAGTGGTAGAGTGCTTCCTTGCACTGGTAAAAGAAATGAAACAAAACAACAATAACAAAAAGCAATGGCTTTAGGAAATGTGCAAAGTCTCCCTGGCTCCCATAGTGTACCAGGACAGAGACCAGGTAAAGGAGAATCCAAGGCAGGTGGCCAGTGGTGCATCATGGGAATTGGTTGTGGGCTGGGTAGTAGAGGAGCCTGCTTAGCCTTTCTGACTGCAGTGGTGTGGTGGTTAGGTCACAGGTCTCTCTCTTAGGGCCAGACCTTGTACTTCTGGTTTTAGTTCTTTGGAAATGGCTCTTTAGTAGTTGCAAGTGATTTGATGTCAGCTTCATAAATGTTATTTCAGGACCAGACCAAAAGAAGGTAATAATATAGGTCTCATCCACCAGGCAGTTAAATCTAGTGGGTGTGGAGGGGAAACCATCAGAGTTGAAAATCAACTATTTAAATTATTATCTTTGGATGTTAATGGAGGCAAAGTCTTCTGAAGATAAAAACTATTCAACCTGGAGCCATCTTGTAGAAGGAAACCTTCATCACACAAAATCGCCACTGACAGGGTTTATATCTGAGGAATGGGTGTGAAGAAGAGAAAGGTCATACTATTTCTGAAAAATCAATAATAGTTACAATAGTTAGTTTGTCGTTTTCTTTCTTCTACTTCTCTTTCTTCTCCTCTTCCTCCTCATTTATTTTTCTGTTTGTTTTTTGAGATGTTATGTTGCCCAGGCTGATTTCAAACTTTGGGGCTCAAGAGATCCTTCTGCCTCAGTCTCCTGAATAGATAGCTAGGACTATAAACTGGGACTATGAGTGTGTGCCACTGCACCTGGCTTTCCCAGCAGTCTTGAATTTTACTCCCAGAGCTTTTCTTGTGTTTTGTCCACTTTAGGATGGTTGGATTAGGCTGATCTGATGGTAGCTGATCTGTTTCAGATGTCTTTGGTCTGAGGCACACTTGTCCTGTCCCTGGAACCAGCATTCGTTGTTGGCTTTTTATGTATACTCAGGGCCTTTCCATAGCGGGGAAAGTCTTTCAGAGAAGACCAGAATGTGCACGATTAGTTCCCAATTTGATAATACATAATTTACAGGTGCTATGAGTACCTATTAAAAGAGACCCTGATAGAGCCTAGCATCATGCCTTACACAGAGTAGGTATAGATATTAATTGCTCTTAGCTGCAACAAATGTTGAAATTTTAACTGATCCACTCAGGGCATGACAATCAACTGCCAGCATGACCCTCCTCCAACAAACAATCAATCAAACAAACAAAAAAACAAAACTGTCTTGGCAGGAGGTAGAGAGAGGTGTAGGCCAGGCAGAAAGTCTCTTCTGGTGACACCCACCAAGGTCAACTCTAGCTGGGGATGTGGGTCAGGATTCTTAGTTAATGGAGCTGTTACCATTTAAGGATGCTGGGTTCACTGTCTTTGTTCAGGAAAGAACTGAAGAACTGGACCCAGAGATAGTAAGCAAGAAGGAGGTTTATTTATTTATTTTTTTGGTACCAGGGATTGAACTTAGGGGCACTCAACCACTGAGCCACATCCCCAGCCCTACTTTGTGTTTTATGTAGAGACAGGGTCTCACTGAGTTGCTTAGCGCCTCGCCGTTGCTGAGGCTGGCTTTGAACTCATGATTCTCCTGTCTCAGCCTCCCCAAACGCTGGGATTATAGGCATGTGCCACCGTGCCCAGCTAAGAAGGAGTTTTATTGCAAAAGCAACAGAGAAGGGGCCCCAGAGCTGGGAATCCAGTGGGGGAGTTTTGGCCTGTTCTTTTTATGGTCTCTGGGATTTCCTCCTTTTCTTATCTTCTCCCCTGTCCATGCTCTCTTCACTATGATTGATTGGTGCCCCCTCTGTTCACGTGTCTGTTTTAGTTTTTCTTTTGGGTCCTCTGCTTAGGAGCACAAGTATGGAAGTGTCTGTCTGATTGGGTCCCCTGCTTGTGTCCATGAGCACTTTCATCAAGCAGGAAGTTGACCTTGTCAGAAGACCTCTGCATGCTCCTGTGTTCTGGCCCTGCCCCCAACCTCCTCACTCACCATGTTGCCCTGACTGCCTAAGCCTTTCTACATCTCCCTCAGAACTATGGACGGGGGCAGGCCTCCAGTGACACTGGTGGTACAGGGGGAAGCAGAACTGAGAAATGGGAACATGGTATGCAGACTAGAGATCACCTGGAACTAGGAAGGAATAGTGACCTCCTCCCATGCATGCGTGTGTGTGTGTGTGTGTGTGTGTGTGTGGTACTGAGGATTGAACCCAGGCCCCCGTGCATAGGAGGCAAATGCTATACTGCTAAGCTATATCTTTAATCATTTAAAAAATATTTATTTTGAGGCAGGGTCTCATTAAGTTGCCCAGGCTGGCCGTGAACTAGTGATTCTTCTGCCTCAGCCTCTTCAGTAGCTGGGATCGTGGGCATGCACCACCATACCTGACTGGCAATAGGGAATTTAAGTTTCATAAGGGATCCAGCCCCAGACACCTTGAGTGGCCCATACTTGAAATCAGTCACACCATTCAGATCTTCAGCATTGTAGACAAATGCTGCCCAAGAGGTAGTCAAGCAAGGGCTTCCATATCTTAGTAAAGGACTTGACAGCTGAATGGAGCTGATGATACCCGTACAAACTTCATGTTTTTCAACTTTTTTCTTGAAGAGAGAAGTGACATACGACAGAAATATTTATCAATTACTTTATGTGCTTTTTTATGTGTAAGGATTTTCTGGCATGCTGCATTTAATAGCATCAGAGTTAAATGTGAGTTTTTCATTCACAGAGATTGCTAGATCACTCTGTTTAAAGATGAAAATAATATTCACAGACTTTAAATTCACATAAAGGACTTTTTTTTTCTTCAATAGGAGTTGGTGATCTGATCCATAATAGACCTCCGGGAGAATGTCTTCGAGGGAAGGATAGAGAGAGAACCCTGATTGCAGCAGTTCGACATCACTTGAAGAAATTTAATCACCAAAACTTTGACAGTTTACTGGCAGCCTTCAGGCACTATGACAAGGCTAGTAATAGAGCAGAGCTTTTGGTACATGACAGGCTGACAAATCCCAGCAGGTCTGTGTAGATCAGGGTTTCAGCACACTATGGCCTGTGGGCCAATTCCACTCCTTGTTTTTGTAAGTAAAGTTTATTTGAAACACAGCCGTATCTGTGTTATTGTATTATCAGTGGCTTATTTGGTCCTATATTTGCGGAGTTGAATACTAACAATAGAGATTAATGTTTATCATTTGGCTTTTACAAAAAAATGTTGCTGATCCCTGGTGTAATTAATTATTTGGTGGTTAAAATGAGGTCCTCTACCACTATCAGCATTACTTGATAACTTGCACGTTCCAAGGCCTACCCCAGATCAACTGAATTAGGAACTCTGGGATGGAGCCCAGCAATTTTAACAAGCATTCTAGGTGATTCTGGTACACATTCAAGTCTGAGAACCATTTTTTTGTGTGTGTGTGGATTATTAAGTTGCAGTGTGCTAGGATCAAAGAGGAGGGTATATCTCCGGATTCTTGGGGGGAAGATCTGACAATCTACACCTTAATCTGAACATGTACACATCGTACCTTTATCTAGGTTGAAGTCATGCTTAGAATGTCTTTCCCTAGAGGAGCAGGGTGTGCTTTCTATTTTACTGATTTATTTTGGATCCAGGAGTGCCCCAAGACTGAGCTAAATCCCTAGCCCTTCTTAATTTTTTACTGTGAGACAGGGTCTGACTAAATTGCCCACATTGGACTTGAACATGTGATCCTTCTGCCTCAGCCTCCTTAGTAGCTGGGATTACAGGTGGGTGCTACTGTGCTTAGCAGAGGCCTTGTTTTGATCCCCAGCACTGTTCTCCTCCCCCAAAATTGTACTAATCACATAGGAACAAATGCCTACAACCCAATACTCACTTATGTTTCCAACATACTGTGACAAAACTGTGTTTATACAACTCCTTGGCTTTTGGTAGAGACCAATTACTATTTATAGATGATTTCAAGGTGATTCTTCAAAATTTAAAAAAAGTAAGCTAAAATAAGTACCTTTCCACTTTTAATATGTTGTAACTTTTTTCCCTTTCTTTGGTGCTGGAGATTAATCCGAGGGCCTCCCACATTCTAGGCATGTATTCCAATACTGAGTTGTGGCCCAGCTCCTTTTCACTCAAATGTAGATATCTCATAAATATGGTAAAGGAAATTTACATAATAGTAACATGAATAAGAGAACCTGCCACAATACCTAATGCTTTGCTTTTAAAAATTCTTCATTTTCAATGCAATTATAGGAAATACGATCATCTTAATAGCTGTTGATTATCTGAGTAAACCACCAGGCATATTCCTTGTGATAAAATTAAATTAGGGAGGGGAGAAATTACTGAGAATTATTTAATGCTGATATACCTTTTAAACAGTTAACTTTTAATATGCACAATGTAATGTTCAGTGTCCTTAAGGAGCTTTTTACTGAGAGGGTAATAAGATGTGGGTCTGCTACAGCTGTAGGAAAATTTTTGATTATTTGAATCTGATATTGTTGGATGCCCAGATTTAATTTAGTAGGAAAAAAAAATAGAACAGTGCAAATAAACTGATTTCCTAAGTGAATCTTCTTGGTGTATAAAATTAATTCTATTATTTATTGAACACCCATAATACATCAAGATTTATTCTGGATAATGCATAGACCTTCCACTTAGGGAACTTAATATCTTGAGGAGTTAATCATAAATTAGGGTAGCAGTGGAATGCTAGAGCTGGCTTTGAGAGAGCATATTGTTAAATTTTCAGGAAGTTTGCAAGCCATTTGACATCACAGTGGTAGTTAGAAATTAGCCCCGATGAAAGTATTTTATACCATGGACAGTAGCAACTGCTACAAATCAAGGTTTCCTTTCCCTATAGCCTCCGAAGAGCCAGTTGTTAAACAAATAGAGCACACCACTAGAGTAGAATCAGGGCCAAGTGCTATGATAAATTCAAAATTACAAGCAGGGATGTTGGCTCTTGGCTATTACAGACAATGTAATTCATGATGGAAATCAGTTGATGATTTTTCTCTTTCAATTAATTGTCTAATTAAGCATGTGTAGAACTCAGTAATTTGTGCTTACTTAAGGAATACATTCTTTGTCAATACGTAAACATCATTAACTTAAAACTAGAATAATCTCCCAAAATGAATTTTGCGGGTAGGCGTTAGGGTTCTCAGCTAAGTTCAATAATCGCATCTAGTCCTTGTTTTTGGAGGGGCTGCTGGTAGACAGTCCATTCAATTTCCTACTTGTCCATGCCGCTAGACAATGATATTTGCTAGCTGATGACATTCACTCACCCTGTGGAATGATGGCATTCACTCACTCCATAGAATGAATGAAAATGGGATTGAGGAAGATCTCCAAAGGTATTCCACAAGGGAGGAACAATAACTAAGGTTATTCTCTGTTGTTTCCAATAGATGGAGGAGAATGGAATTCAAATTGTGGGTAGCACTGCCTGGCTGTCAGTTAAACTTATGGTGCTTTTAACAGTTTGAGAGAGCTACTCCACAGCATTTTTCCCTATCATGCAGCCTCCATGGGGTGGTCTGAAAAATTAAATAATGTCTTTCACTAGCCTGAACATTCCAGGTCTAAGGCATTCTCTCTCCAAGTGCTTGATTGCTATTTTCCTTCCATTACCACAAGGTCCATGTGTCTCATTCCAGCAACTGTAAATTTCACATTTCCCCATTCATTCCCTATTTCCACCCAGATCTTTTGTCTGGAAAGGTCAGTTATAAGAGGGATAAGGAAAATTTAGAGAAGTTCCAGAGACCCATTTCATTCCCTGTTTTGGCCACTGGAGGAAGACTGGGTGAGCAGTGCACTCAGTCAAGACACTACTACTCTTTTGACTAGGACTATGTCAATCCAACAAGAGCATCAGGTGGCTGAGATGCTGAGATGAAATTAAGCTTGAATCTTCTAGAGTCTGTTTTTTATGTTTGTGGTGCTGAGGATTTAGCCCAGGTCCTTGTGCTTGCTAAGGCTACTCTACTACTGAACCGTGTCTCCAACTACTAGAATCCTTTTCATGCCTGGCTGCTACGAAGAGGGTGGATCAACCAGATTGGCTGGAGGTTGCTACTGGGGGGGAAAAAGATGTATAATGATCAGGAATGGTCATGGCAGAATACTGCACTTTCAAAATAGGCCTTTATAACCCATGCTCTTTTATTCTGTAAATAGCTGAGAAAGGATGATTCCTTTCTGGGAACAGCTACACTGAGTGACCAAACTACTTATTACTTAGGTAAAAATTACCAAGAGCTTATGAAAATGATAAATAATTTTTGGGGAATGCCATTCGAATGCTCCATAATACTAGATGGCAATGGATGGTAAGGAGGAAGAAAGGTTTATTGAATTCTTTAATTAACGGCTTTGTGCTATAAGGTGGACCATTGTTGTATTGAAAATGGTCCAGAAAGCAAAAACGTAACTCAGATTAATTTCATTGGCCTCGCTACTGTGATTGGAGCCAGCTGATTGGGCTGGAACAGCAATTCTATAACTTGAGAAAGTGTCAACACTGGTAGACACACCACTAGTAGTTCTGACTGGAGATCAAAGTCAATATAGTCTGCCATAGCATGGGAGCCGCATCTGTGTGTGTCCTCTCTGACCATGAGACAAAAAAATGGGTCATTTTTTGGCAGGAGTCATGTTTGGCTGGCAGCGGTAACCTCTGCATTCGAAGTATACAGTCCTTTATCTTGTGTCCTATGTGTAATGATACGTGTGATGTCATGTCTGGCACAACGATGGATCTAGGCAGCAGTGGTGGCAATCTGAAAGGTTCAGGCTTGATCAGCAATCTAATTGCAATCACTCCCTCAGTGATTGTGAGGGAGTTTCTACGTGAACTATTCAGATGGTTTAGTTAGCAACCATGATTTGTTTCCATAGTTTACAGACCAAAAGAGGGGTATCTCTCTGCTAATGTATAGCTCCCCAAGTGGCAAACCAAATAGGAGGGCCTCTGGCAATGGCCCAACTCAGTGATAATATAACATATTTATCATGGCCCACGCCATGGGAATGGCTTTTAGGTCTGCCCACTGAGTAATGACTGCATCCAATTTTGGTCCTTCATATGTTGTGGTTTTGAAAGCCACGGAAGCCCAGTGAAGGCCAACAAGTTTCAGGTTAGGCAAATAATCAGTGAAGCAGGCCCAGCCATTCAGAGGAGCCTCTGTGAATTCAAAGCCCCTTTGAACCAGTGTTTTTTCTTTAGTGGCACAATGGTAAATAAAACAATTCCCTAAAGATAACTACCCTTTTTCATATAAAGCTCAGATGTTACTTGGGGCCAGGATGTCTGCATTTCTTTTTCTTTTCCTTTTTCTTTTTTGCAGGGCAGGGGATTGAATCAAGGGTCTCACACGTGCTATAGGCAAACGCTGTACTACTGAGCTCCATCCTCACCCCGTCTCATTCTTGAACATGCCACTTCCACCTGACAAATGAGGCTTGTTGGATCCTTTCCACTTTGTTAGTCATTGCGTTCAAGTTGGCCCACCTCAAAATGATTACCAGTCTCCAGCCTGGTAATTTCTGCCAGGGGTCTAGTGTCAGTTCCAACAAGAGCTCAGTAACAGGCTAAGCTGCTTTCCAAAAACTAGCAGGAGACAGTGAGTCTTAAACTGTAAGGTGCACCTCTAAGTAAAGATCGTCTCTCCTTTCCATAACCTCTAATTGGCAAAATCACCTGTAACAGAGACTTGCAGCTCATAGGGTCAGTAGATTTGTGGTGCTTTAAATGTACTGCAGTTTTCTACATGTAACTTTTCTTAATCGGGTAATCTCTGGCACTATGAGCAATCCCAATACAGGCATAGAGAGCATCAATACCAATTACACATCCAGCCATTGAACCATGTCAATAATAATACATTGTTGGCTTATTTATTTTTTATTTTTTTTGTGTGTGCTGGGATTGGATTAAGGGCGAGCACTCTGTCACTGAACTACACTCTCATTCTTATAGTTGGCTTTTATTCTTCCCTGTGAACCCTGCCAATCCCACTAGCTAAATTCAGACATCATCTTCTCCCCATCCTGGGACAGAGTATTAATGATGACTTTGGTACCTGTATCCAAAGGCATAAAAATTTGAGTCCTCACCGCCTCCCAACTTTGAAGTTCCACAGAATACTTGGACAGACACATGTGGCCTTTGTTCTTTCTTAGTGATAGAAATACCTTGGTCCCACTTCCCTAGTCACCTTTCTCCTTAAAGCAGCTGAGGTTTGGGTACAGGGAAGGAGGGGGATCAAGGCTGCACAGAGACTGTCTCTGCACCAGCAAATAAGAAATATTTACCTTGAGTTTTGAGTGGTATTGTGGTTGCACACAACTCAATGAAACAAACCAACATTTTTTTTTGTCTACACAAATTCCTGTATTAGTCAGCAACATTATTATTATTAACAGCATCTACTTTAGTTTTGTGGACTTCTTGATTCAATAGCACCCTCCCCTACTCCCCTACATTGATTTTCAGCCAGGGATATGGGGTTTATATTTTTGGTTAACTTGGGCTTGCAGTAGATACTTTTATAAAGTAGTCTACATTAATCTAGGGAATTTATAACTCCATTGTCAAGATAATGTGTTTTAAGTTCACATTTTGTTTCAACACAAGACCTGGGGATCTTTTCCACGGTTGCTGGTCTGACTGTAATAATTATCCAGAATTTATTGAGTCTGTCTCATTGGAGTCATTTCTTTTTCTTCAGGGGATCACCTCCATCAGCATGGTAAATCCAAGCCTGGGCAGTGAGAGCCTGAATACTCAGTGATTCATTCATGATTTCCCTTGGGAGCTTTTCCCTTTCAGAGAAATCTCTCTGAGAGAACCAGAATTCCCTTACAGCAGCCAAAATCCACTGCCCCCCCCCCCCCACAAATAAAACCAAAACCAAAACCAAAAATGAAAAACTCAGATTTTTACCATTATCTCTGAATGGCTTTAAGATTGGCTTGATAGACTGCAGGAGGGGCCAGGTGGTATAATGTCCTGGCTGTTGTTATTCTTCCTTAACAGGCATTATATTCTCTGCCCTTTCATCTCCCAGGAAATTAGCCAAAATTTCTGTTCAGAGCCCTTATGAAGTTCCCTCCCTTTATATTTGCATAGGTATTCCTGTCTAACTTTTGTCTGAAAGGAGACATCTCCCTCCTCACCCTGCCAGAGTGAACCTTAATGGTAATCATTACCATGGGGGCTGACTTGATGGATGGATAGCATCTCCTCTTGCCCATCAGAGTTTTAGCAAACAAAACCAGGCAACTGTCTTTGAATCCACCTCCCTGTACTTGATCTTGCTTATAAACTACCTTTTCAATTTCTCATTAATAAGCTATGCAGTGAAGGACTATCTATTGCCCAATTGAAACATGGAAGGTGTTAAAAACTTTATAAGCAAGGAAAATTGTCAAGATATTGTATACAACATTGGTCAAATGAAATGCCAAGCATATAGCATGGTTATTCCAGCTCAGTCCCAGTGTAAACAGCATGATTTAAAGAACATGATTAAAATAGAACAGGGACTGGGGAGTGTATGTAGCTCAGTGAAAGAGCATATGCTCAGCACTTGGGAGGCTCTGGATCCAATCCCCAGTATCAAACAAACGAACAAACAAACAAAAAACTAAGGTTCTGAGCCACATCCTGCTTGTTCCAACCAAGGTTTGAAGTTACTGTGTGTGTATATTACATTGTCTCAATGAGGATCTATCTGCTTAGTGTTTACCTCTGTTTATGTGAAAGTTGAGACAGTCCTTGAATTTATGTGATAGAACTATTTTTTTAAGCTAAATAATTGCTATTGTTTAGATATGAGGTGTCCCCCAAAAGCTCATGTGTGAGACAATGCAAGAAAGTTTAGCAGTGAAATGATGGGGTTATGAGAGCCTTAACCCAATCAGCACATTAATTCTCTGACAGGGATTAACTGAGTGGTAGGCAGGTAGGGTGTGGGTGGAGGAGGTGGGTTGATGGGGATTAGGGTTTATCTTCTGTCTGTGGTGAGAGGAGTTCTCTCTGTCTTTCTACTTCCTTGTAGCCATGCCCTGAGCCACTTTTCCCTACACACTCTTCCACCATGATGTTCTGCCTCACTTTGGGCCCAGAACAACAGAGTTGGCCATCCATGGATTGAGACCTCTGAGACTAGGATCCCCCAAATACACTCTTCCTCCTGTAATTGTTCTTGTCAGGTCTTTTGGTCCCAACAGTAAAAAAGCTGACTGAAATTATAATGGATGTTGATCATTCTGCTCTTGAAGGCAGTGCTCATCTCATCTTTTTTTCTTTTTGTCTAACAGAAGAGAGATGGGATGATAGATAAAGCAGAGCTTCTGGAAGCTTGTAACACAGCCAACTTGCATTTAGATGAGAAGCTCCTGGACCAACTGTTTGACTACTGTGATGTGGATAAGGATGGCTTGATTAGCTTCCTAGAATTTGCAAATTTTCTTAACTGGAAAGACACAATGGTTCTTAAAGATTATGAAGAGAGGGTCATTATTAAAGGTATTTAAGTTTTGAAGGTTTGCTGAATTTTTAACTGGAATTTTACATTTTCATTCTTTAGGTGCTTACATCTTACTGACTTTAATGTTATATAAAAGAGAAAAAATAGACACATTTATTTATTTGCTTATTTACATATAGAATGTCTGTGGAAGGATAGGAAAGAATTTGAAAATGTTTATTATTTCCAGGAAGAGGGAACTGGGTGGCTGACGGACAAGACAACAATGAGACTCCCTTTGTTTTTTTATGTGATGCTGGGCTTTGAACCCAGGACTTCACTGCATATCATACTAGTGTTTTACCACTGAACTACATACTCAACTTGAGATTTCCCCTACATTTTTTCTGTATGTGGAATTGAACCCAGGGTGCTTTACCATTGAACTATATTCTCAGTTATATATATATATATATATATATATATATATATATATATATATATATATATATATATACACACACACATGTATATATATATACCTTTATTTTGAGACAGGGTCTTGCTAATTGCTGAGGCAGGCCTCCGAGTTGTGATCCTCCTGCCTTAGCCTCTCCAGTTGCTGAGATTGTAGGCTGTGCTACATCTGAGACAAACTTTTTGAAAATGTAGATTTTTGTATCTTTTGAGTTTGGAATCAGGTATTATTCATTAAAAAAATTAAAAGCAAAAAAATATGTAGGAACTCAAAATTTGATAGTTCTTCACAAAGCTGTTAGAAAACCATTGTCTTAAGAGTAATTAGTTCTCCTCACCTAGGAAAACTCAGTAGTGAAATAGAATTTGACATAAGAAAATTAATTTTAAAAATTCTACACAAAAAGGAAAAAAACCCCACCATAATCATTACTTTTGGTTCAAATATTTTTAAGTTTACATGTTATCTTCCTTTATCACTAACCATATACATATATATGCAAATGTATGTATATGTATTTCAAACATATCTGTAATAACAATGAACATACCATTTTTATTTAGCTTTTAAAATTTAGCTTTCAGATTTCTATGGAATGAAGAGATACTTTTATGGTTTCTGCAAGCTCCATTTTCAGTTCCCTCATGCTTATGTGTTATGATTTACTAAACCATTTCTTCACTCTAAATTAGGTTGTTTCCAGATATTTTAAAAGCAATATGGGTAATGCTATGATTATCATTTCTGGAAAAGCTTTCTGTTTCTAATTATATCTAATTTCTTATGAATGTTATTATTGCCTGTCCCAGAAGTAACTTATCTTTATTTTCATTCTGCTTTTCTAAATGATTCTACCAATTTGTAATTTTATCAGCAAAGGCTGTGAGAAGGTTTTACTCTAACCTTCAAACATTATTATAATTTAGTTGGTATATATAATGATACCTCAGTTGCTTTAATTTTTGTAACTTGATTATTAGTAAAGAGGATTAACTTTTTAAAAAGCTTGTTTACAATTTTATTTCCCTTGGAATGTCTGTCTGTTCTCTAAAAAGGGAATATACTAGCATTCAGGAGGCTCTGGGTTCAATCCCCAACACACAAAAAAAAGGAATGGAAAAAAAACTAAGGTTCTGAGCCCCACCCTGCTCCACCTTTATTTCTGGATCATGCCTTTCTACAAGGCCAAAACCAAATTTTGGTCTATACTGAGGACATGAGCGAGCCCTTACTCAGTGTGTCTGTTACAGCCTTTCTATCTAGTTAGAAAGCAGCAGCATCTTCTTTACCCAATTAAGCTTCTATTTTGTAGGAAAGAACTCTACCACAGTCCTCTGAGAAATAACGAGGGGTGGGGTGACAGTTTTTTCCTTCTTGGCATAACTCAGGAAGTAGTGAGGGAGAGTGGAAGCCTATTTTCAAACCAGATAGTTCTTCAAATTGTTCCTGTTTTTGGATCCCAACTTCATCAGTCATTGTCAATGGAGTTCTTGAAGATTTTATCTTCTAGAATTTTAGGGGGGAAACTGCAAGTTTAGGGGCCAGTAGGTCCAGAAGGATCCCAAGAATGTTTTGCCAGAAGTTTTCATATGTTAAATTCTGCCTTACTGCTGACTTTTGGAGCAAAAGGGGTGGGTACCCTAAGGCAGTGTTCTGAGGAACAAATTTTCACACTTTGTCCAGATTTCTGCTTTTTGTTGGGTAGAGGAACAGATTAGAAGATCTGGAACTCTGGACCCAAATGCTTTCCTGGCATGGATTAGGTGTGTCTTTCCTGGTTTGCCACAGTCCCCACCTGTCTTTGATAATGGTGCACCACTTACCTCTGCAACCCTTGCTTGTCCCTGAACTTGTTGAGTCCGGTGGTGATTGAAACACCACAGTACCCTCTAGTGGTATGTGTGGAGTAACCAGATCTTTGGAAAGGATGTCTCATGAATTTACTCTTAAATTTGAGAATTAACTCACCAAAGCAAATCTGTAAAAGAGTACAGTATCTTGCAATTTTAGTTCCACATCAGGTTTTTTTTTTTCCTTTGGTGCTGGGAATTTAACTCAGGACATTGCACAAGCTAAGCATATAGGCCAACACTGAATTAGACACTCAGCCCTGGGTTTTCCTTTATACGCTAATCTGTCGGAGTTAGTTATATAATCAGTTTCTGGGCTCATAGTGAGTTCTTACCACCTCTCTGGATGTTGTAATACATGTTTTCTGCTCCTTCAACCAAGTATGTATGGAATATTCAACTCCAAATATGTCTTCTACCTCTCCCTAGGACACAGTTCTAGGAACAAGTCCACTAGACTATAGAACAACCCAAGTTAATATGAGCATAAGTGTTCACTTGCATGTTCTCTCTCTTTTTTCTCTTTCCCAACCTCTCTTTCTCTAACTTTTTTTTTTCAGTCCTAGGTATCAAACTCAGAGTTTCTCGCATCTAGGCAAGTGCTCTGACTCTGAGCTACAACCCCAGTCCTAACCTCTAATAATAATAAGTAAAAGAAAAAAATTACTTTTGGTCTCTCAGATTTGAAAGATTTATTCTAAAATAAAGTAAATGGAGTTGTGAGAGGAAACTCTAGGCCATGTTCAGATTATCTGGTGTAGGACACTGGATGTTGACATCAGTGCTGGGTTCACACCTGCTCACTTTCCATTACCAAGAAGTAACTGAAAAAGAAGCTCATTTTGTTGCAGAGCAGCAAGAACCAAGTAGTAACATTTTCCTGTACATTTCCCCACCCTCTTGTTTTTTCTTAAAGGTAGAAAACCAGATTGTGCAAACCCTGCTGAGGCTAACTTGGAAGAATCTGAACCAACTCTTCTGATAAAACCTGAAGATATTGTCTTCAAAGAACCAGGGAGCTCGGAAAAGACTGTCCGGATGCTTCTGAGACCAAATGATAAAGTTTCTAGCCACTATAAGACAACTTCTTCTGAGATCAATGCAGTTGTAGGAGCTGTCCCATCTATCTGTAAGTATGTCACATTATTTGGCAAGTTTCATGAGGATCAGCAAACATAGAAGTAAAGTATTCTTTTGTGACTTTGCATTGTTTCCAGATTCCCTCTGTATTAGACTAAATTCCTTAAAGCCTTGAACCTTACATTTAATTCTATATTCTAAACTCTTAGGGACTCTCATATATGGATTTTGGCTGAATTGTTAATGATGACCCAAGTGAAAAGATTCTTTATATATTAATGAAAATGAAACCCTCATAGATAAGAACATTGAATGCCATATATTGTAATAATTCAGATTTAACCAAGTATTCTGAGACATTTAAACCATGTGATTCTTAGCTTTATATACTTTGCCTTTGAATGTTTAAAGTTTTTACAAGGTATTTCTCTACATATTAAAATTCCATGTATTAGTTTGTTGGGGCTGCTGTGAACAAAACACCACAGACTGGGTGGCTTAAGCAACAGATTTTTATTGTCTCACAGCTCCAGAGGATAGAAGTTTGAGATCAAGGTGTCAGCAAGGTTGGCTCCTTTTGCAGGTTGTTGCAGGCAATCTTAGGCATGACTTGGGTTTTGCTACATCACCCTGATCTGTGCCTTCCTCTTCACCTGGTGCTCTCCCTGTATGTATGTCTCTGTCCAAACTTCTTTGTATAATGACTCCAGTCATATTGAATTGGGGACCTATCATACTCCACTACAAACTCAAATTAGTTAATCTGAAATGCCTTTATTTTCAAATATGGTTATATTCTAAGGTGCTGGGGGTTGGAACTTTGACATATGGATTTTGGGAGGGTAAGATTCAAACCATGACACCTATATTTCAATTGAGCATGAATATTGATTATTTAGAAAGGATGTTAGTCCAGGGCACTGTCTTGAATGAAGGACAAGATGAAAGATTTATATATTTTCTCAATTTGATTTTGTAGATGTGCTAAATATTTTATTGTAATGAAATTATGCTACCTCCTTTAGAATAGTGTTTTCCAATAGAAATGTAACTGATGCCTGTAATCCCAGTGGCTTGGGAGGCTGAGGCAGGAGGATTGCAAGTTCAAAGTCAGCTTTAGCAACTTAGTGAGACCCTGTCTCAAAATAAAATAAATAAATAAAAAAAAAAGGCTGGGGATGTGGCTCAGTGGTTGGGCGCCCCTAGGTTCAACCCCTGGTACCAAAAAAAAAAAAAAAAAAGTAATTGGAGTCATGTATGTCTTTAAAATTTTCTAGTACATGGGAAAAAAAGCCACATTAAGAAAGAAAATAGGCAGTGGGGTATGGTGGTGCACACCTGTAATCCTAGCTACTCAGGAGGCTGAGTAGGAGGTTAGAAAGTTCGTCAGCCTACGCAGCGTAGTGAGACCTTGTCTCAAAATAAAATAAAAGACTGGGGATGTAACTCAGTCATAGAATGCTTGCCTAGTATGTGCTAGGCTCTGGGTTCAATCTCTAATACCCCTCTCAAATGAAAATTAACCCCCCTCCAAAAAAACAAACAAAAAAACCCCCAAACCAAACAAAAAAAAAAAGAAACAGGTAAAATTTAAAGGTATATGTATTCAATATATCATTTTATCAATTAATAAATACAAAATTATTAAATATTTTGCATTTTTCTTTTCTTTTTTATTTGAGACAGGGTCTTACTATGTTGCCCAGGCTGGTCTTGAATTCCTGGACTCACGGTACCCTTCTACCTTACAGCTTCCTCAGTTCTGGGACTACAGGTGTGCACCACCACACCTGGCTGCCTTTTTTCTTTTTGTACTAAAGTGTTTGAATTTAACTTTTACAACACATTGCAGTTCAGACAATCCACATTGCAAGTGCTCAGTAGCCACATGCAGCTGTGCCTACTGCATTATACAGCTTAGTTTTAGAATGTCTGTTTTCCTCCTTCATTGATTACCTAGGTTACCCCATCTTTGGTGTTCCAACTGTTCGATGTGATATCCCTGTCCCCCGAATTCGTCGTGTCAGTGATATAACTAATTATGGAGAAGAGGGCAATGCTTATTCATTACTACACCCTACCATCTTTGCCCAGAAAGGAGTGTTTGAAAGAGACTTCTTCAAGACCAGATCAAAAGAAGAGGTACAAAAATTATGTTGAAAGAAATATCAATTTCATAGATACAAAGATGGAAATGTTTGCTTATCAGTGACTATTATTTTAGACTTTTCAGAAGTATAAACTTTTATATCATAAAAGTCTAGCATATCCGTGGTTATAGGATTTTTGATGGAAAAGATTCAATTTGGTTGTGACATTCTAGTACAATTCAGATACTATTAAATACTTAAACACTATTCTTAGCTGGGAAAAGGAAAGGTCTGTTCCTTGTGCAAGTATCCTTGTGACCTTGGGCTTCTAAACCAAGAAGTAGGCACAAGAAGGGCCACTCTCCCACCCTTCCTGGCTAATGCTATCATATGCCTCAGATGATCTGACATAAGCATTGATTTAAAATATTCTGTTGCCACACCACGTGTCAGGCCATGTATCTTTTTTTTTTTTTTTCTCTAAGAAAACATGGCCCTTGTACCACAGGTGATCCTTTGTCTAGAGGATGAGATCCTTTGTTTAAAGTGAGAGCCACCAGCTGGGTCACAATAGCCTCTAGGGCACCCATACAGGGGTGGACAGGGTGGAATCCAGACAGTAAATGTTTCTTCCTCTCATGTCCAGAGCTAGAATTGATAGGAAGAGACAATGTGGCATTGTCATAGGATGTCCTTTTGGGACTTAAGATGAGGTGTTGACCTCTTGAAAATTTACAAAATGCTGATACACACACGCACGCGCGCACACACATACACTTTTTTAGGATAAATATCCATAGTCTGAGATGTTATAAAAATATTTTAAATACAAAATTTAAAACATGTAAATCTTGGTCTGGTCTTAAAACACTCTTTTTTTCTAGATTGCAGAGATATTATGTAACATTGGTGTGAAGCTTTCTGAAGAAGAATTTGAAAATGTATGGACTCTTGCCTCAAAAAAACATTACAGAGGTGAAGTGTGTGTAGAGAACATCAGAAATGTTCTGGATGAGCTACAGCATGCAGACCGGATCAAGTGTAAAACAACCACATGATATTTTTGGAGTTTATGAATTTAAACAAAAGAAGAGTTAAATCTGTGTTCATCTAAAATGTTTGACCCATTCTGATTTTTTGATATTATCTGAGAATTCAGCAATTGCTCTGATAGGACTCATATGCTTTCATGTGTTTTACTAATAAATGAGATTTTTGAATTTAAAATGTGTTGCTTTCTATAAAGAAAGAGCTTTACAACTGGACAAGTGCTTAGAGAGTTAACTTTCAACTTCACCAAAGGCATAGTTCAGAATGATATTAGATGTTACATAATATTTAGTAGGCCTAAGAATTCCATATATTTTAGTTGGTTGAAATTTGGTCTGGTTTGTGATACTATGTTCATAAAATTTTGCCTTCAACATTTCATTATTACTTTTAGGATTTGTTATGAAAAGAATCTTAGCAGACTTTTAGTCTTTATTGGCATCTGAGGAAAACAAACTTGCAAGGAGCAGAATTTAGATAGCAAAAAACTGGGGTTCTATACAATTACATAATGGCTATTTGTTCTTAACATCTTTCTCTGAGCAGAGAAACATCTTGTTCTTGATGTATCTAAAGAGGACACAGCTCATCCACCATTAGATATAGCTTTACAAGGTTATTAGTTGCAAATTGTGCTGAACCATTCCCTCATGTCTAGGTTCTTGGTCATACAGATTTGATGTCCATGCCAGGATGGAATGGGGATGGTGATATTGTGGTTCCAGGACAATGTGTTCTTTCCATATGGCAAACAGGTAACAGTGTGGGTTGAATCCACAACTGAAGCTTTATCAGTAATATAACTTAATTGATCAACTGGTCAGTAATGTGTGTTCTATCAGTATTTTCCCAGAAAAACAGGATCTTGACTTTTTTGTATTTACTTTTTCTTTAAAAAGTTATTTATTGTTTAAATTTATTTATATGAAGGAACAAGTGAGAATTATAGCTAATGGAGCTCTTTTTTCCCCCTTGCTTTAAAAAATTGTACATTATAGTTTTACATAATGGTGGGATTTATTGTTACATATTTGAACATGCACACAATATAATGATATAATTTGGCCAATATTACTCCCCAGTAATTTATTTCCTTCCCTTCTTCCATCCCCTGGTCCCTTTCCTCTATTCTACTGATCTCCCTTCAATTTGCATGAGATTCTCTTCTATCTTTCTTTTCCTTTTTCCTTTTAGTGGAGCTCTTTTCATATGTAAGAAAACATAGGATTGGAAAGTAAGCAAATATTTTCAAAATTTCTCTTCTCTTGACCCACTAGGCTTACATAATCAGCCTATCGCCAAGCAAGCATGTGGTCATGGCCCTTGAGGAAAGGGATAAGCCATCTTTCAGGATGGTCCTAACCCACTTAAAAAAAATCAGCTCCCCCCAGAACCTATCTATATTCCTTTGTGCATCCTCCTTGTATCATGGGTCAGAAGTATGCATTTTCAACTTGAAGGTAACAGTTTACATATCAGAAAATCAGGACTGGAGGGTGTGGCTTGGTGTTAGTGTGCTTGCTGACATGTGTGAGGCTCTAGGTTCAATCTCCAATACCAGAATAAAAGCAAAACTAAAACAAATTTAAAAATTAATTTTCTATTTTATTTCTCATCCTAATTTTATGCCTAGTTACATTGTTCAACAGTGTATTAATGATTCTGCAATGAGAACAAGTAAAAATTAAGATATTCTAGTAAAATTAAGATATTCTAGTAAAAAAACATCAACATACAGATGCTCAAAATTTGAATAAACTTCCTGGTATTGAGTTCACAGAGAGAAATTAATGCCCACATATTAAATCCTCTTGCCCATTAAGATCTGAAGATTGAGCTCAAAGGAATTCAAGAAAAAAATAAAATTCAATGCCCAGTGAGCTAGAATATTGAAAGAAACTATCTTCACCTTTTCAGTATCAGCAAGTCTCCATCAAGGGACCTGGGGAGAGGTGTGGTTTCTTTAGCAGCTGCATCCTGAATGACTTCTTACTGGGAAGATCTTTGTTTCATCCAACTTCTTGCTTTGGAATTGCCTAGGATTCAGAAACCTACTTCCTCTGAAGCTTGCTTTCTCTTGGGAATTTCTAAAGTGAGATAAGTGATGGGGAACGATCCTTGAACCACATGAATCAATTTGAATGACAGTTTGTTCCTTGACCTGAATGCAGGATGACTTTGGGTTGATAGACTTAAATAGGTGGCAAACCCTATTTAACAGCTTGAGCCTGACTATGTGCTCTGTAGCATTAGGGTATTTGAATTAACTTGTTTCAAAACTTTACCTTCAAATATATAAGTTTATATACACAGAAATACTCTTTTTTTCAAGAAGTGAATTTTTTGCCTCTGGTGCTTCTTATTATATTTTTGCAACAAGTGGTCACTACCATCATAGGGTACACCTTGCATTTTAACTAAAATTTACAGTTAAGTTGCAGCTGGCAGAATCCAGAGGCCTTCTTTGCCTGTATGCTGGTAGCTAGTGTTGCCTGCCAAATGTCTGGCCCAGAATTTCACAAGAGCCCTCTTAGGACATAAAGGTAGTCTTGCTTACTGTCTAGTCAGTTGGAAGCTTTATAGTTTATTTATCTATCTAAAAAATTTTTGTTGTAGATGAACACAATGCCTTTTTTTAGTTATTTATTTATTTAATGTGATGCTGAAGATTGAACCTAGTGCCTCATACATGTGAGGCAAGTGCTCCATCACTGAGCTACAACCCCAGTCCTATAGTTTATTTTTTTAATTAAATTTTTTTCCAGTACTAAGGATTGAAACCAGAGATGCTATACCACTGAGCTATAGCCTCAACCCTTTTTATTTCTTATTTTGAGGCAAATTCTTGCTAAATTGGCCATGTGGGCCTCAAACTTGCGATCCTCCTGCCTCAGGCTCCTCAGCTGTAATTACAGCTATGCACCACTCTGCCCAGCTCTAGTTTATCTTTAGTTAAGAGCAGCATCTCTGTTGTTTTATGTCATTTCTATGCAACCCTTTCACTGAAGAAGCAGTTTATAACTTGTGAACCCAGCTAGTATGAACTGCAGTTATCAAGAGTATTTCCGTGTACATAAACTTAGATATTAGAAGGTGAAATTTTGAAACAAGTTTGACCAGTTCTTAGCAAAAAACCCATGGCTCTACTGTGAAATCAGCTTCATTCTATATGATGGACTCCTGAAATGAAGCAGTTGTAAATGGGTATACATGATGCTCAGGATGCTGTAAAGTACCTAAGCTAGGAATTTTCTTTTCACACAGAATAGGAACATCTTGTGACACATTTCTTACCTTTGGCTATATTAATAAAGCATGAAGAACTGTAATTTCAGTCAAGTTTCATGACTTCCATGTTTTCTAATTCACCATTTAGTTTTTTTCTATTTGTTACAATACCACCCCTTTCTCAAATGTATTGCATCAGATACCAAATTGCTGATTTCTTGATTTTCATTTGCAGCAAATCATAGTCCCCAGCTTCCCAGTCTCATGCTCTATGCATCCTAACCACAAAGTGTTATTATACTTAGCAATTTTGGTTTATCAATCAGACTCCTCCTGAGCAGCAAACTGGGAGTGTTAGATATGAATAACAAATGTGTCATTCACTGGATTGATGACCTTGAAACACATCTAAACTTATAAAGCTGTGGCTTCTTAATTTGTAAGATAGAGATAACAATGGCTGCTTTCTCAATTTGGAAGCTAATTGTGTTGGTTATGGAGAGAAAGTTGACGTAAGCACCAAGCATAGTTTTAGCTCAATAAATATTAATCAAAAGGCCTAATTCAGATCTTAGCTCATTCCATTTGTAAGTACCATTGTGTTATCTGTTTATTAATATAACCATTATATTTATCTCTTCTGAGTTCTTCCTTCATCTTACTTTGCTTAGCATGATATTCTTCTTTTATTAACTGGATGTCTGCTGTTGACTTGGGTGATTTAACCAGTTCCTACTGGTTTATTGCTCTTGGTAATACAGGAATACTTGTTACCCAATACTTGTTCTATGCTTTAAGCACAGTTCCTCATTCTATTTTTTTTTTTTCTTTTTTTGGTACTGGGGATTGAACTCAGGGGCACTTGACCACTGAGCCACATCCCCAGCCCTATTTTGTGTTTTATGTAGAGACAGGGTCTCACGGAGTTGCTTAGTGCCTCGCCATTGCTGAGGCTGGCTTTGAACTTGCGAGTGTCCTGTCTCAGCCTCCCAAAGTGCAGGGATTACAGGCGTGCACCACCTCATTCTATTTTTTAACAAACATGTACACACACAATCTGCTTGGATTTTTACTATGATTGCTTTGAATCTAAAGATTCACTTGGGGGAGTTGAGATTTTTTGAAATATTTTGACTTCCAAACAATAAATGTGGCATATCCTAGCTTTTTCTTGTTGTACATTTTTCATTAAATTTTTCCAAATATTTCTAGATGGTTATTGTTTTTGATATTGTGAAAAATGGTATCAATAGGGTTCTTTTTTATGATTAATTAAAAACATTTTTTTTTTACACAAATGGGAGCACAACTTTTCATTTATCTGATTGTACACGATGTAGAGTCACTCCATTCGTGCAATCATACCCACGCATGGGGTAATGATGTTCATCTCATTCCACCACCCTCCCACACATCCTCTCCCTGATCTCTGCTCCAAAGTTTCTCCATTCTTCCCTTGCCTCCTCCCCACATTATGGATCAGCAACCACTTATCAGAGAAAACATTTGGCCTTTGGTTTTTTGGGACTGGTTTATTTTGCTTCATGTGATATTCTCCAATTTGGTCCATTTACCCACAAATGACATAGTTTCGTTCTTTAATGCTGAGTAATTGTCCATTGTGTATATATACCACAGTTGCTTTATCCATTCATCTATTCAAGGGCATCTAGGCTGTTTCTACAGTTTAGTTATTGTGAATCACGCTGCTGTAAACATTGAGATGGCTGTATCACTATAGCGTGCTGATTTTAAGTCCTTTGGGTATAGACTGAGGAGTGGGATAGCTGGGTCAAATAAATGGTGGTTCCATTCCAAGTTTTCTAAGGAATCTCCATACTGATTTCCAAAGTGGTTTCACCATTTTGCAGTCCTGCCAGCAATGAATCAGTGTACCTTTTCCCTCCACATCCTTGCCAGCACTTATTTTTGCTTGAATTATCAAATTCTTGATAATTGCCATTCTGACTGAAGTAAGATGAAATCTTAGAGTAGTTTTTTGATCTGCATTTGTCTAATTGCTAGAGATGTTGAACATTTTTTTCATAACTTTGTTGATCAATTGTATATCTTCTGTGAAGTGTCCGCTCATTTTCTTAGCCCATTTATTGATTGGGTTATTTGTTTTTTTGGTGTTAAGTTTTTTGAGTTTTTTATATATCCTGGAGATTAGTGCTCTATCTGATGTGCATGTGGTAAAAATTTGGTCTCATTCTCTAGGCTCTTTCTTCACTTCATTAATTGTTTCTTTTGCTTAGAAGAAGCTTTTTAGTTTGAATCTATCCTATTTATTGATTATTATCATTTTTTTTTTTTTTGGTACCAGGGATTGAACTCAAAGGTACTCAACCACTGAGCCACATCCCTAGCCCTATTTTGTATTTTATTTAGAGACAGGGTCTCACTGAGTTGCTTAGTGTAAAGCCAGGAGACCAAACATTGGTAAATAAAACCGCTGGGAAAGGCTTTATTGGGAAATATGCTTCCGGGAAAATTCCCCCTCCAACAGAGCAGGTTGGGAGAATCACACACGTGTTCTGTGGTACAGAAAATTTAAAGAGCTGGGTCAGGAAAGGGAAGGCTTAAGGCAGGAAGAGAGGGGCTATGAGGTAGGAAGAGGAGGTATCTAGAGTCCAGTGTTCTCTGGGATTGGTCAGGGGATCCTGCCGAGGTCAGAGTCCTTCCGGGATGAGTCAGGAACAGTCCACTGATTGGTAGGAGGCACCATTACTGCTTATGTATCAGTGTCTGGTTGGCTGTTCCTTTGTGCATGTGGGCTGCTTGCTGCTTTGTTCCCGGCCTGCGGTGGCGTTTGCCATGTTTGTGCGTTCTGCGTTAGTCTTGCTAACCTAACACTTGGTGCCTCACTATTGCTGAGGCTGGCTCTTAACTTGCAATTCTCCTGTCTCAGCCTCCCAAAGTGCTGGGATTACAGGTGTGAGCCACAGCACCCGACTCATTTATTGATTCTTGATTTTATTTCTTGTACTTAAGGAGTCTTGTTAAGGAAGTCAGGGCCTAATCTGACATGATGAAGGGTTGGGCCTACTTTTTCTTCTATCAGGTGCAGGGTCTCTGGTCTAATTCCTAGGTCCTTGATTCACTTTGAGTTGAGTTTTGTGCAGGGTGAGAGATAGAGGTTTAATTTTATTTTGCTGTATATGGATTTCCAGTTTTCCCAGCATCATTTGTTGAAAAGGCTTTTCTCCAATGTATGTTTTTGGCACCTCTGTCTAGTATGAGATAACTGTATGTGGATTTGTCTCTGTGTCCTCTGTTCTGTACCATTGGTCTACATGTCTGTCTGTTTTCGTGTCAATACCATGCTGTTTTTTTGTTTTGTTTTGTTTTGTTTTTTACTATTGCTCTGTGGTATAGATTAAGGTCTGGTATTATGATGTCTCCTGCTTCACTCTTCTTGTTAAGGATTGCTTTGGCTATTGTTCTCTTATTTTCCCCAATGAATTTCATGATTGCTTTTTCTATTTCTATGAGGAATGTCATTGGGATTTTTATTGGAATTGCATTAAATCTATATAACATTTTTGGTAGTACGGTCATTTTGACAATATTAATTCTGCCTATCTAAGAACAAAGGAGATCTTTTCATCTTCTAAGATCTTTTAAAATTTATTTCTTTAGTGTTCTGTAGTTTTCATTGTAGAGGTTTTTCACCTCTTTTGTTAGGTTGATTCCCAAGTATTTTATTTCATTTTGAAGCTATTGTAAATGGAGTAGTTTTCCTAATTTCTCTTTCAGAAGATTTGCCCCTGATGTACAGAAATGCATTTGATTTATGGGTGTTGATATTATATCTTGCTACTTTGCTGAATTCATTTATTAGTTCTAGAAGTTTTCTGGTGGAATTTTTTGGATCCTCTAAGTATATAATCAGCAGATAGTGATAGTTTGAGTTCTTTTCCTATTCGCATCCCTTTAATTTCTTTCATCTGTCTAATTGCTCTGGCTAGAGTTTCAAGGACTATTGAATAGAAGTTGTGAAAGAGGGCATCCCTGGCTTGTTTCAGTTTTTAGGGGGAATTCTTTCCATTTTTCTCCATTTAGAATGATGTTGGCATTGGGCTTAGCATAGATAGCTTTTATAATGTTGAGATATGTTACTATTATCCATAGTTTTTCTAGTATTTTGAATATGAAGCGGTGCTGTATTTTGTCAAATGCCTTTTCTGCATCTTTTGAGATGATCATGTGATTATTATCTTTAAGTGTATTGATATGATGAATTACATTTTTTGATTTCAGTATGTTGAAACAAATTTGTATCCCTGAAATGAACCCCACTTGATTGTTATGAACTATCTTTTAAATATGTTTTTGTATTCGATTTGCCAGAATTTTATTGAGAATTTTTGCATCTATGTTTATTGGTCTGAAGTTTTTTTTCCCTTGATGTGTCTTTGTCTGGTTTTGGTATTAGGGTGATATTGGCCTCATAGAATGAGTTTAGAAGTGTTCCCTCTTTTTCTATTTCATGGAATAATTTGAGGTGTATTGGTGTTAGTTCTTTGAAGGTGTTGTAGACTTGGCTGTGAATCTATCTGGTCCTGGGCTTTTCTTTGTTTGTAGGCTTTTGATAGCATCTTTTATTTCATTGCTTGAAATTGCTCTGTTTAAATTGTGTATATCCTTCTCATTCAGTTTGGGTAGAGCGTATGACTCTAGAAATTTGTCAGTGTCTTCAAGATTTTCTATTTTTTGGAGTATAAATTTTCAAAATAGTTTCTAATTATCTTTTGTATTTCAATAGTGTCTGTTGTGATATTTCCTTTTTTATCGTGAATTTTAGTAATTTGAGTTTTCTCTCTTTTCTTTATTAGCATGGCTAAGGGTTTATCAATTTTGTTTATTTTTTTCAAACAACTTTTCATTTAGTCAGTTTTTGTAAAATTGTTTCTTTTGTTTCAATGTCATTGATTTCAGTTCTGATTTTAATTATTTCCTGTCTTCTACTATTGGTGTTGATTTGTTCTTCTTTTTCTAGGGCTTTGTGATGTTTTGTTAGGTCATTTATTTGTTGACTTCTTATTCTTTTAAGGAATGAACTCAATACAATGAACTTTCTTCTTAGCACTGCCTTCATAGTGTCCTAGAGATTTTGATATGTTGTATCAGTGTTCTCATTTACCTATAAAATTTTTTTAATCTCCACTCTGATGTCTTCTGTTATCCAATGTTCATTCAATAGCATGTTATTTAGTCTCCAGGTGTCAGAGTATCTTCTGTTGTTATCATTGATTTCTAATTTCATTTCATTATGATCTGATAGAATGCAGGGTAGTACCTCTAATTGTTTTTTTGTATTTGCTAAGAGTAGCTTTGTGGCATAATATACAGTCTATTTTAGAGAAGGATTTAGGTGCTGCTGAGAAGTGTATTCACTTCTTGATGGATGAAATATTCTATGTATGTCTGTTAAGTCTAAATTATTGATGGTATTATTGAGTTCTATAGTTTCTTTGTTTAGTTTTTATTTGGAAGATCTACCCAGTGGTGTAAGAGATGTGTTAAAGTCACCCAGTATTATTGTGTTGTGGTCTATTTGATTCTTGAAATTGAGAAGAAGAAGTTTGTCTGATATACATATATGCTCCATTGTTTGGAGCATATATATTTACAATTCTTATGTCTTGCTAATGTATGGTTCCCTTAAGCAGTATCCTTCTTTAATCCTTTTGACTAACTTTGGCTTGAAATCTACTTTATATGATATGAGGATGAAAACCCCTGCTTGTTTACACAGTCCATGTGAGTGGTATGTTTTTACCCAACCTTTCACCTTCAGTCTATGAATGTCTTTTCCTATGAGATGAGTCTCTTGAAGGCAGCACATTGCTGGGTCTTTTTTTTTTTTTTAATATTTTTATTTTATTTATTTATTTTTTATGTGGTGCTGAGGATCGAACCCAGTGACTCATGCATGCGAGGCAAGAGCTCTACCACTGAGCCACAGCCCCAGCCCTGCTGGGTCTTTTTTTATAATCCAATATGCCAGTCTATATATTTTGATTGATGAGTTTAGGCCATTAACATTCAGGATTATTATTGAGACATGGTTTGTATTCCTGGTCATTTTGGTTTATTTTTGTTTTTTAACTTGACTTGGTTTATACTTTGATTGGCTTTTCCTCTTGTGTAGTTTCTCCCTTTGCTGATTTTCATTATTATTTTTCATTTCTTCCTCCTGGACTATTTTGCTGAGGTTGTTATCTAGTGCAGGCTTTATAGTTGTAAATTCTTTTAATTTTTGATAATCATGGAGGGTTTTTATTTTGTCATAAAATCTAAAGCTTAATTTTGCTGGATATAAGATTCTTTGTTGGCATCCATTTTCTTTTAGAGCTTAGTGTATGTTATTCCAGAACCTCCTAGCTTTGAGGGTCTGTGTTGAAAAATTTTCTGAGATCCAAATTGGTCTCCCCCTGCATGTAATCTCATTCCTTTCTCTTGCAACCTTTAAAATCCTATCCTTATTCTGTATGCTAGGCATTTTCATTATAATGTACCTAGGTGTAACTCTGTTGTGATTTTGTATATTTGGTGTCCTGTAAGCCTCTTGTATTTGATTTTCCAATTCATTCTTCAGGCTTGGGAGATTTTCTGATATTATTTCATTGAATAGATTGTTTATTCCTTTGGTTTGCATCTCTGTCTTCCTCTATCCCGGTAGTTCTTAAATTTGGTCTTTTAATGTTATACCATATTTTTGGGTGTTTTGCTCATGTTTTTTTTTTTTTTTTTTTTTTACCATCTTTATTGTTTGGTCAACTTTATTTTCAAGATTGTATATTTTATGTTCATTGTTTGAGGTTCTGTCTTCCAAGTGATATAGTCTGTTGGTGATGCTTTCTATTGAGTTTTTAATTTGGTTTATTGTTTTTTTAATTTCAAGGATTTCTGTTCTTTTTTCAAAATCTCTTTTTATTGAAGTAATCTTTTGCTTCCTGTATTTGTTCACATAGCTCTTTATCAAAGTGATATTTTGTTTCCTGTGTTTGCTTTCTTATATCATCCTTTTGTTCACAGAACATTTTAATCATGTACATCCTGAACTCCTTCTCTGACATTTCTTCTACTGTACTGGCCATAGATCTAATAATGTAGTATCTTGGTTTGTTTGGGGTACTTTCTTCCCTTGTTTTTTCATGTCTTTCCTTCTAGCATTGTGGACCCAGGGTATTACAGTTTCTACCCTGTAGACTTATAGTGTCCTTGAAGGTTTCCAATGCCTCTCCTTTAAGGAGAAGATCAATATAACAGGTCTCAGTGCAAACAATATGCAGCCCTAAACCAAATAGCTCCTATTAAGACATTTACAGTTTTGTCACAATAGACAGAAATGATGTGTTTGATTATTAGCTACAATATAAATAGTAGGTTTGTGAAAGAGTCTACAGTTTCTAATGGTAGATAAAGAGAGAACTGGGGGGTGTAGGATGAGATGTTAAGGAGGTAGGAGGTGAGGATATAGAGGTATTAGATCTTAGGAAGTGTGTATGAGGAATCAAAAGAAGTTGGCAGGTAGTAGGAGAAAATAGAGAAAGAGATTCTGGGAAGACAGATAAGTGGGAAGAAAATAGAGAATACAAAAACATACAAAAAATTTAATAAGAATAAGAAAAAAAGTAACAATAAAAGATAAAAGAATATACAACAAAACTGTAATATAATATTCAGACACTCCACTCCTCAGTTGCCTAATGCATGGAAAGTACTTGGTTTCACAAATGTTGGGGATTTGAGGGTGGGAAAAAAGAGAGAAAGAAGAAAAAAATCGCAAAGGCAAATTGAATGATTGTTTCAGTTGGAGTTCAGTATCTTTCCTGTTTCCCCTCTTGTCCAATAGGCAGAGTTGTCTGGTGTTTGCTGGTATCTCCACCCATAACGTGATGCAGGTTATTAGTGTGGGAGGGTTGGTCTTGGAGGC